>JAQZBX010046797.1:0-20657 GCA_029593785.1 Cabassous unicinctus | reverse complement strand
AAATTAAAACCATGCAGAAAAGTATAAGGAAAAATGTGAAAAATCACCTAAAATCCTACCACCCAGAGGTAACACCATTAACATTTTGGTGAACGTCCTTTCTTATAAAATTGTTGGTTTAAAAGTTATGCACTATTGAAGGTTGTCTATGCCGATTGTCAAATAGCCTCTAGAAAGTCTGAACCACTGTATACTCCCACCAACTAATGTGGGAAAGAGCTTCTCTCCATGAAGCACTATTTCCATTCTTCTAAAAACCCTTTCTGAATGACCTAAAATCTGAATGTTTGAATGTCTAAAATGCATTTTTTAAAGAAGCCCTGGTTGTAGTATACCCATGTTTGCATCCTTAAAGTAAAAGAAATGAATCATTGTAGCCAGGGAGATTTTTTTTAAATGTCATTCTTCTCTTTCTTTCATAATATATTATTGATTCACTTACCTGTATACCCTCTACATTTGAGTTTGTGTGTGTGTTCCTTATATCACATTTGAATGAGAAATCACTAAGATGATACTTCTGGATGATGCTGAAAAAATTAAAAGTTTTCAAAATTACAGCTTTAAGCAAGGAGGTGCTAAGAGATTAGTAAAGTTTCTTGTCAGTTCAGCAGCAAACACATGGGGCCGAGTTGAAGTGTATAATGATGAAATGTGTTGTGAAGTAAATCTGTCCGACTTGTTTTATTGTTTTAGCTTTTTTCTTCTTCAACACGAAGCTTTCTGGTTTGGACTTCTTATCATTCATCTTTTATGGATCAATATTCATTAATTCCAAGCAGATAGGACACTTATTTGTCACATGGTAGGGGAAATTCTACGAGAAGATTATAGATTTTAGTTAACCAATTCTTATGAAAATAGTCATGATTTTCTAATATTCTGTACTCTCTAGTCTAAAATATTTTGTTGTCTTGGAAGAGGAAGGGGGTATGGAAATTCTCCAAAAAAATTTTCATATGCGTGTGTGGTTTTAAAATTTATGTTCTCCTATTGCAGGGTGGTAGGAATGTGGAGAAGCATGGGAAAAATACAATTAATGTAACCTATGGACTATAGTTAACAGCAATAATGTAATATTTTTGCATCAATGTCAAAGATGTACTATGTTGATAATGGGGGAGGTATGGAAAAAATATGCCAAATTTACACTATGGACCATAGTTAGTGGTAATAGTCTGTTGACATTATCTCATAATCTGTAGCAAGTCTTCCACAGTGGTGTGATGTGCTGGGAGGGGGTGTTGCATGGGAACTCTATACATGGGCATGATTGTTTTGTAAATTCACAACTTTTGTAATAAAAATATATTAAATGGGTGAAAAAAATTTATGTTCTCATTCTAGGGAATTGTAAGGTGAAAAGAAAATTGTCAAATAAGACGATATTAAAGATCAATCCTCAAAGAGATATAGAAAAGTGCTGGAGAAGTGTAGCTTTTGTGTGGCTATTAACAACAAACTTGGAGTAGGTTGACTGATCTGAAGAGTGGATCTCTTGTCCCACCGATAAGACAAAAGGGCACCCTTTGTGAAATGTTTTTAATTGGGGCAATTAGTCCTTGATTAAAGCACATCTATAATTAGTTGTAAACAGAGACCTAAATTGTTCATCATGTTGTGTGCTTGGATGTCCAATTACACAGCTTTGATTCTAGCTCTAGGAATGGAATTATCCTTTCCAATCTGTCACGGTGTGTTTAAGCAGTCAAGGCCCTTCCTGTGTCATATACTGTGGGCTGCTAAACATTGAAATTCTTTATTAAAATAATATCTTATGACTCTAATCATTTTCCTCCAGGTAATTTCTGGATACCTTGGGATCACAGTTATAGAAACAGATTCCTAAGCATAGCTCATGATTGCCATGGTAGCAAGAGCTGCAAACTCTTTGAAAATTTAAATCAAGCCAGCCCTGACCTGTTCCAAGCTCCAGCTTGTGAACCAGGCGGTGATACCGAGTTATTTCAGTCCTAAATATGGCTCACAGAACCTATGGTATAATGAGCTCTGGGATTCTCAGTCAGTCTTAAATCTAATGTCAGTTGGCAGCCTTCCATCATAGTTAAATGGAACTATGCACATATAAGGGAAATAATACGACCCTCATCTATAAATGTTCAGATCCATTGGCCTCCTAGGATCAGTTGGCTCCCAGAATTTTATTTCTGCTAGTTTGCCAGCTTCCTGGTTAAAAGATGGCAGTGGTTTGATTATTAGACCATAGAAAAGTTAGTGCAATTCCAAAAGCAGGATAGAGTAGAACAAAGGAGTGAGTGAAGAAAAAAAGTCTGTGGAAGATATGAAAGAGAAAACAAGATGATGGTAAAGTAGACTAAGGGGAAAAAACCTTCAGGCTAGTGAAATAAAATATACTCAAAATGTAGACTAAAATTATATGTAATGTTTCTAATTTTATGAAAAGTTCAAGTTGGAATTGCAGTGTAATCTTCTCTTTTTTAATTAAAAATGATAAAGATGTGGCATTCCACTGAGAAACTAATATTGTGAGAATATTGTGCAAAAATAGGGCTACCTAATTTTTTTTTTTTCAATAAGAGTACACCCTGTATAATTGTTGTAAAGGAAATAATAGACACACATAAGATCTAGTGTCCTTTTTTGGTGGCTCATGGGAAAATTTCTTTGTTTTATGCCAGGAACAGCTGACCTTCTCCTGAGCCACTACCCTCAAATTGGGAGCCATGTAGTTATGGGAAGGGGGCTGGACTGCTGCAAAGCCTCATTGGGAAATTTCCTCAAGGGGTAATATTGCACATCCTTGAATTGTTTCTGAATTTAATGGGAATGCTTCTAGTGATACCTGTTTAAGCATGGTACTGGTTGAGATAGATGTATTTCAGCATGTTAAAGAAGTATCTGTCTATTCTAATTGTAGTAAGAGTACTTTAAAAATCAAAAATAGATGTTAAATTATATCAAATTACTTCTTAGCAGGTTTGAAGATGCTCATGTGATTTTTTTTCTTCTCTTTTGTGCTACCAATATGGAGAATTCTGCTAATTCCATATCAATATTATGTTTGCTTCAGCAAGATTTTAAGGAAGCTTTTCCTTTTTCCATACTTTGAAACATTCTATCATTGGAGTTGAATTGTTCAGTTGAATTCCCCCATGAAGCCATCTAGAAAGGGGCATTTATTTGTTGGAGCATAACCCTTCAACAACTTTCTCTAATTCTTTATGATAATTGGTCTGTTTTTATTTTCTGTCTTCCTGGGATCAGTTTTGGTAATTTATATTTTCCTAGAAAATAATCCAAGTTCTCAAATTTAATTGAATAGATTTTTAACAAAGTAGTCTGTTATTTTTTTCGTTTTCTTTGTATCTACAGACCTCCCCTCTTCTTATTTTGTATATTTGATTTGTACTCACTTTTTCTTTATTAACTTTAGTTAATGGCATATTTTATTTATTTTCTCAAGTAGCCAGCTCACTGGTTTATTAATTGCATCATTTTCATGTTTCTAATTAATTAATTTTGTTTATCTTCATCAATTCCTTCTTTGTCATCTTTTTTACTATAAAGAGCAGAAGCAAATAGAATATCTTTCTCCAGCTTCTGAAGTTGAGTGCTTCATTCATTTTCTTCCTTCACATTTATTTGTAGTGGTCTATGGGATTTGTTCTAAGAAATGCTTTTGTTGTATTTATAGGATTGGATACATTATCATTTATTTTAAGTTTAGGTTTCCTCTCTCCCTAAAAGATTAAATTTAAAAAATCATCTCCAGATGATACATATTTTATATATATTTTATGTTTCATTTTCTAATTTTATTAATTTTCAGTTTTTTTGCATTATGATTCACAGCATGCCAAATGAACAATTTATACTTTCTGGAATTTTTTGAGGTTTACTTTGGGACCTGAATATGGTCAGTTTTGTGGATATAACTTGAAAGTAGATGTATTTTCTATTTATTTTTTATTTTTTATTATGGAAAATTGCAAATATTTACAAATGTAGAAAAAAAAATATTATGAACCCCCGTGTTCCCACTAGCTGGCTTCAACAATTAACAGTATTTTGTCATTCTTATTTTATCTACTCCTTACCTCATGCTTGTGTGTTTTGGTTTGGTTTGGTTTGGTTTGGTTTGGAGTTCTCCTAAAGGAAATCCCGTGTGTCGTCTTATTTCACCCTTAAATACCAATATAATCTCTACCTAAAAGGACTCCACAGAAAAGGACTTCATTGTACCATTATCATACTATATAAAATTAATAATAATTCCTTAACATTGTCTAATATATAGTCTGTGTTCATTGTCCCGAGTTGGCTAAAAAATGTCTTTTTCCAGATGGTCGGGGTAAGGTTAACCACCTGTGTTACTGAGGAACAGTTGAGAATGGAATACGCTGGTCTTCATCCGAGTGCGTTCTAAACACCAAGGGCAGTGTTTCCTGGAAGTCTATCAGTTATCTCTCGGCCAGTTTGGGGTTTTGTTCAAATAGATTTCCATAAGAAATTTCATGTAAGATTATTTATGATTTTCAATGACATATCCTTTCATTCTTTAAAAAAATGTATATTTTTTAAAGTGGCTCATGCATCACCAGGGCTGCCTGGATTGGTTTGTCTTAGTTAATAATTTAATTTTATTTGTATGTTCTTGTATATATTTGTTAAATTCACATTTTGCATTCTTATCATTTGGGTTATGTTATAGCCCCAGTAACAAGGATCTTATGAAGGATAGAAAGTGACTCATTAAAGCATAACCCTCTAATGAAAACAGTAAGTTCTGAAACTGAGAATAATGTCATAACTGTTAATTATAAGTAGTCTCAAAGGTGACTGTAGACCTAGGTATAATAATTTTTTTAATCAGCCCCCAAAATGTGAATAGAATCATTATCTGAAAATTGGGTTTTATTGGCCTAGTAATTCATTTGCCCATGTTCCCTAATGTATTGTTTATTATGGAACTTTGTCAGGTAGTGTCAGGAAGCCATGGATGCTGTCACGTTATTTTCAAGCAAAGCACACAAACTTCTTTGTGAAACCAACCAACTCTTTTATTTCTCAGACTAAAAGAAGCACAGTAATTTTTTCTCATATAAAATCCACCACTTTTGCCCTTAGAGGAAACAAAACAAAACAAGTAACTAATATAGTAGCTAGTTTTTACTGAATGCTGGTTGGCACTATTCTGGGTACTTCACACAAAAAAATCTTTACAAACAACCCTGTGAATAAGTATCTCTTATTATTTTCATTTAGGATAAGGGAGCTAAAGTTACTGAGTGGTTAAGTAACATGCTGGAGGTCACATAGATGGTGAGGGCCAGACCTGGGATTGCATTCCAGGTAGTCTGGTCTTCTTCCCACAATCTTTTATCCTACTAGTCACTTAAACCACAGTGGCATCGTTCAGAATGCACTCCTTACAGAAAAACAAGTTATGACACAGTAATGCAGAAAAATTGGTAAAACCAGCCACAAAGGTGATGATGGCTTCATGCTCAGAGAAAGCAGCATGAGATTTGGCAAAATTCCTTTATTAAATGACCTTGGTAGACATCTAGTGACATCCAAGTCATTTACTGTTAACTGTGTGAACTAAGATATGTATTTTATTGCCATTGGAAGAAAACATTTATGTTCAAAGTATAAATCATCAGCTCTTAACATATGTACAGTAATGAAAAGTGACCAAGGACACTATTTTTACTGAGAATATGTGCTCCAGGGAGTGAAATTTGTCTTTGTTTTGGTAAAAGTGGCTTTGGGGCCATGGGTGGGTTGGGGTCGGGAGAGATGCATTTGGATAACTACCAACAAAGCATACGCTGTCTGTGCAGGAAAGGGGACATTGCTGTGCGAGAAGAGAGGGTCCCCCAGCGCCAGTCCATTCATTGCTTTAGTCACAGCGAGTATCTCTGGCCAAAAATAAGCTCCTTGGTCTTGACTGAGTGTTGAAAGAAATAAAGAAAATTGTGCCTTTGATCAAAAGCTGGCAATTGAGTGCCTGCCTTTTCAGTGTGCCTTGAGAAGAAACAGGTAGCAGGTGTCCTTTTCAACAATGGGGTCTAAATTTAATTCTGTGTGGGAGAAGGGTGCTCACATGCAACTTTAAATCAATAATCATATATTTTTTCATTACTGAATGGGGGCACAAAAGTGGGTAAGACAAGGCTCCACCCAGAAGAAACTGACAGTGCAGTCAGGAGGGAGCTGTGTTAGCAGCTGAGGACAAGCCAGTAAGGTGGAGAGATGTGATGCTTGGGTGGGCACCTACCTGAGCTAGGGAGGGAAGGCTTTTTTGAAGATGAAGAGATGCCAAACGGTATGAGAATCACTGTATTAGAGTCACGGTTAACTGGAAAATACATTTACAGGGAGGGCAGATGTTAATCTGTATCTCAGAAGCCATTTATTCAGGTTGAGTTCATTAGAATGGCTCACTGATGTCCTAGTGGGTTAACTGTCACTAAGGTTAGTGGATAAAAACCTCCTGTGGCAAATATAGTGAACAAAGAGTTCTCTACCAAAAAAAAAAAAAAAAAAAATCAAACAAATATAGTTTTCCATACATTCATTCATTAGTCCTAGTCCTTGGAATTACTAAAACCACCCTTTTAATGTTACAGGAAATTTCTTTGCCCTTCTTAGCAAGTAGTCATTTGGACAGTTAACAAGCAAACATACACGGCAGCAGTACAACTTATGATGACAGAATTAAATTTAGATTTAACTTGAATTTTATAACAAGTATTTAAATATCTACTAACCTTTGCCTTATCTGTCTTAATGAAATGTAAGGGCTAGCTTAGGATTTGTCTTCTCAAAGCACCTGTATCAACAAACTCCCATTTTTTTCAAGATCCCTCATTAATAATTGCCATTTGAGGCGGGAAGCCTCTGATTTAATTTTACATTTTAAGCCATGGCTTATCATAATATTTTTCCACACCACATTGTACATAGTCTTCTACAACTTGATTTTTTTCACTCATCATGTTTTTGAAATTTCATTAGGCCCATATTGTAGCTCTAGTTTATTTTTACACCTTTATACTATTTTATTAAGTTTTATTTCTTTTCCTGTTAATAGTCACTTAGTTTTTTTCAGTTTTTTGCCATACTCAATAATGCTCCAGTGAATGTTTCTCTTAAATCTCCTTGCCCACAGGTAAATAAGTCTCTGTTGGGCAACTCTTCTCAAATTTTGAGCACCCCAATGAGCTTCCTGTAGAAAATCCCAAAAAAATACAAGAATACAAGCACATATTCCTTTAGATGTTGGAATGATGATGTCATCACATGTGACATAGCCTCTGGAAAATGCCACTGTAACCTCATGAGAGGATGAGAATTAAATAGGCAAATAACTTCTTAGTCTTATTATGAAGTTAGGTTTACTCTCATGGACCCCTGAGAGGGCTTCTGCAATGTTCAGGGTTCCCTAAACCATACTTTAAGAACTGATGCTCTAGGGCAGGGGTTCTTAACCTTTTTTGTTCTATGACCCCTTTACTAGTCAGGTGAAATGAATACTACTGTAATTTATTTATTGCATACATTCATAAGTGAATGAAATGCTAGACTTCAGTTAGAGGTCAGAGAAAATAAAGATAATAAGTTGATTTTTTTCAATTCACGCTCACGGACTCCCTGAAGTTTTCCATGGACTCCTTGGGGGTCCGTGGACCCCTGGTTAAGAACCCCTGCTCTAGGGGTATGTGCTGCACATTGCAAATGCTAGGTTGAAGAGTCTACATATTTTCAACTTTACTAAAGATTGCCAAATTGCTTTCCAAAATAATTGTACCAATATACAGTCATTCAGAAATGTATGAGAGTTTTATTACTCTGCATCCTTACCAGCAATTTGAATTGTCAGACTTTCTATCTCAGTCTAAGATTTGACTCCTGAGTATGTCCTTTACTTTCTTGTAAACTCAATTATACAAAGGAGTATTTGTTACATTTTTCTAGCAGCAGGGGTATCAGATTGTCCTGCCACGTTCCTGCCATATTCAGCGGAAGTGCCATTGAAAGGTTTAAGAGAGAGAAGTGACATAGTCAGTTTTTTACTTTTAATTACAGCTGTGTGGAGAAGAGATTAGTCAGGAAAGCTGGAAGCAGAATGAACAATTAGGAACCCGTTGCTGTAATCTAGGGGATGGCTACGGAGGGCCTGAAGCATGGCTGTGGTGGTTGAAATAGAGAGATAGGGAGAGATCTGAGAAATATTTAGGAGGGAAAATTAGCAGACCATGAGAATTGTTTGATGAAAGGCAGGAGTCAGTGAATGCTGGGTTTCTCCATAGATCCCTAGATAGCTGGTGCACCAACATCTGAGAGGTGCAGGAGAAAAAGCATTTTTGGAGGACATTAATCGTTTGGGGCATGATGTGTTCACAGTGATATTCAAGTGGAGATGACCAGCAGACAGTAGGATATATGAATCAAGGAAGCAATGGTAGCAGAAAACTTCAAATAAGGAATTTTCAACAGTATCAAATGTGGTAGAAACATCCAACAAAATAATGACTGCAAAGTGCCCACTAAAATTGGCAATTAAGAATCATTGGTTTATTAAGAACCAGCATAAGATTAAAGATGTTCAGGATAATAGTGGAGTAGAGAAAGGGAAAAAAACCCAACCAGGTACCAAAATCCTCCAACTAGAAAGTATATTGCACATTTATTGGCAAATGATGGTAATGAAAATAAGTACAGGGAAAGAATATGTGCTCTCACTGAAGAAACCAAGGAGTCTTTATCTTATTAAAGTGTTTAGTAAGTGTTGATTATTGAACATTGAAGCCTTACCCATATATGCATTACTAAGCAGTGCTATTAGAACAACATTACTGTGTACAAGGCATTTACTATGGTAAGGAAGTTTTCTGTTGATTTATAATATGAGCCATAACTGACTCCATTCCATATTTACATACTGACATATACAGAGCTCTTTTAGAACAATAAAAATGCTTCAGCAAAACTTTAACATAGGAAAGACAGACATCCTTTCTCTCCTCCCTCCCCCACCCCCACCCCGTAGGCATCCCCTTTTCCTCCTCCCAACCAGTTGGGGAATGAAGAAGATAAAAGCACATTTGGAAAATAATGGTAACATGTCGAAAATAATCTGCTTCTTATTTAAATCCTCTCAGATACTGCCAATAAGAAACCACTGCCACCCCTTCCCCAGCCCACTCCCCTGTAAATTGAAAGCAGATGATTTGCTCTCCTGAAAGAGCAGCAAATCTGTTGCCCTGGTGATATCTCATTACTAAGGCAACCAATTTGGTGCATCAGTGTGAATCCCAATTTTTAAAATGTAATTATGCCAAGATATGTACATGTGCTTGAGATTTACTTAAAAAGAAATCTGTTCCCCTTTGGAAGGAAAACATTTCCTATGTTTGATGAAAGAAAGGGGGGAAATATTGTTCTTATTCTTTGCTAGCTTATATACACCTTTCATTTGAGCCCCCCACTATGCTTAATAAACAGCTTGCATTGGTTTCTCCCTTACCACTTTTTTTTATTTTTTTAACTTGAGATGCTCTCTTTCCAAGACACTTCTCTCTCGAGACCTGTCACTCATAATCCAGCAGCCATTGTCTCCATGACAACACTCTCTGGTCTCTATAGGTGGTGGTAGGGAAAAAAGGAATGAAATTCCCATGGCTACATTTTTTTTTTTCACTTTCCTTTTATAAATTGCTGGAAGCTCCAGAGATTGACTCTTTATAAGGAATTAATTAGTGAAGGGAAGTGATTCAGTGAATAGATGTTTCCATTAAATTATAAAACTTCTGAACAATTCAGTGATGATTGCTATACCAGACCCAAATGAAAGATTTTATAGGTAGGACATACACAACCAAAAGCTTATCTGGACGAAGACTATATTATACAAGTGGCTGAAGATGTGCACAACCAAGCCAAACAAAATACCATTGAATAACTGCTGAGCATTGAATTTTTTTCCCTCCCCAACAAAAATTGTTTAAAAATTTAAAAAGGCATATTTGGGTATCAAGAGTATTTATTCTAATTATCAATGTTATTATATGTTTATTAAATAATGAAATCCTTGCAACTCATCAAGTATCCCATTTTCTGTAGCTACCAGGAAGGTCAGATTTATATACAAATCTAGGCACCAGCCCTAGTTTGGATTTTGAATGGGACTGTCTTCCCTTCCCACCTACACCCTTGCCTCTGCTCCCTGGCTCTCCTCCTTTTAACCTGACTTTGGTGATTCAGTTCATCTATGTACCCTTTATTTTAAGTTCCCTCTGACCCTTTTGGGAAAAAAATTGGGTAACAAATATTAAAAACAGCAATGAAAACATTTTATTGTAATGGTCATTCACTGCTTAATGACAATGCCGGTGTTTAATGTAAAATATCACCCCAAAAAGATGATTTTTAAAACTGACTTTCTAAAAAGAAAAGGCTTTTTTAAAGCACAAATTTTGGCATACATTTCATTAAGTTTGGAAATGTTATGGGTAACAAAATATATCCTGTTTTCCAAATTATATCATGGGATATATGTGGCTTGAATGTGAAGCTACAGTGCCGAGGTTTATTTTATTCTTTTTCTTACTATAACAAATGTATATAACTACTTCCAAGAGATCTAAGTGTTCAGAAATTGCTTGTATTCTTTGTCATGGCACATTTGAACACATTCTGCTTGGACTGGCAAATTTTGCTAACAAAAAAAATAGTTTATGAAATACTCAGTGTGTTCTAGGAAGTGTATCATTATTTACTGCATATACTTCCAGCATTCAGTTTTTCTTAATGGAGAGACTATAGTGGCTTTAAGTTCTATTTTTTTTATTTTAGCAAGTGTAGAATATGAATAGCTTTAACATACAAGAGGCCCTTCCAAAGAAATGAGATAAATACCTCACGAGGATATCAAGCAAAAATATGATCACTCATTTCACAATAAAAGAAAAATGGCCAGTACCATGTTTTCATCTATCAAATAATCAGGTTTTTTTATTATATTTTTAATCATGCACAGTGCTGTTGAAGATATGTATACTACTAGCATAAGCATTAATCAGTGAGAACTTTCCAGGGTGGGGGTAGTTTGGCAGTGTGTCAGGAGTCTAAAAATTGGGTTGCTTCTGGTCTAGTAATTATACTGCTAGAAATTTAGATGAAGAAAATACTTATTTATGTAAAAAATTTAGTTAGAATTTTCTTTGCAACATTGCTTATGAAGGGTAGAAAATAATGGGGAATCTTAAATGTTAAGAAACTAGTTATATAAATTATGGTACATCCATACAATAGAAAATGATGCAGCCATTAACAAGGACAATATGAAAAATATTTAATAACATCAAAAGTAGTCATGATAAATGTGATAAATGTTAAATGAAAATATATGTTACAAAACAGGATGTTCAGTATGATTTATTCTTAACTACATGGTTAATTCTAGAAATATCTGCACACACTCTTACCCATTGTCAGAGGAACAGATGAGTCATTCTTTGGTGGGGGTAGGGCGCTTTATTCACAACTAAGGAAAATTTAAGACTATTTTTATTCAGTGGTTTTTGCCAGAAAATCTTAGTGTTTCCAAACATCTCTATTCAAGCTTAGCACTACAATGAGAGTCCATATTTTTTAAGAAAATTTAATTTCAAAATAAAATCTTTACTAGTCTGCTGTCCTGAATTGGTTTTATTGTATTTGTCTGTATAAGAAACCAAACACTGATAGAAAATGTGTTGTCAAACATCCTTAGCAACTAAAGCTACAATCAAGCAGTTATATTTTAAATACAGATTTAGAGCCAAAATATTTTTAGTCACAAATGTATTATACTTTAAATGGATAAATAGGAGCAACTATAACTATAGTCACATTATTTCAGCCTAAAAATTTAAGCAATAGTTTTTATTATAAAGTAACACATGTTCATTGTGAAATAAATTTTTTTAAAAATTAAAGGAAATAACATCACCCATCATTTCACCAACAAAAGGCAATTATTATTAGTATCTTGGAATACATCATTCCAGTCTTTGTCCTTCTCTCCCACACACACACATTCTCTCTCTCTCTCTGTCTCTCTCTCTCACTCACTCAATTTTTAAAATCAGAGTCACACTGTAGAACTGTAAATGGATGTCAGTATGAAAATGAGCGTAATCATTGTGATGCTCCTAAGCCTCTTTTATGTGATCTTCCGGGCTCTGGGCTTCCCTCCTTGACTGTAATCTGCACAACATCACAATATTAGTTTTAATGATGATGTTCCTCTGTTCAAAAACCCTTCAGTTACCTACAGAATTAGACCACACTCTTCCAGTGTCTGGCTCCAACCATCTCTAACTCCATTTTGCCACTATATGAAGTCATTTTTTCCACTGAACCCCCAAACGTATCTGCTTCTTCACTTGTGTACTTTTACACATTTGCCTTGCCTTCGGTGTTCTCCAGATTGGATTCCACATCCTCACTAAAGCCCCTTGACCATAGCAGTCTAAATAAAGTCATCTTTTCTTCCTTCTGTAGAACCCATTTATCAATTGTAGGTAGCTCTTTGAGACAATAACTTCAATGGGAATCAGAAACATTGGGCCCGCTGTTAGTCTGCTCTGCAAGCTTGAAGTTTTAGGTCCTCACTGCTTTTAGCCATAAAATGATAGAATTGTATATGGATACATCTATCACAATCAAGCATGAGGTGTCTCATGGGTAATTTTTACTAACGATAAGGTATTGAGGATTTTGGACTAATTATTTTTAAGTAAGATCTGATTTAGGGTTATCTCTGTAAAACTGATCATTGCTTTCTTGAATGGGAGAGGAAGGCACACATCAGGTATTGTACACAATCCCTGGGAGTGTGTTGCACAGGTGAACGTCCTTAGTAAAGTATGCCATGGAAGAGTCAAGGCTAAGAACCTTTCAGCTAGGTGAGTTATAAGAGGTCTTCAGCTCAGAAATTCCAGTTGGACATTTTAACTTCAGTAATATATTACCAGCGTTTAAAGCTTAGGTCCTCTATTAATTTTGCACATTTGTGCTATCTCAACAACTAAATTATAAGCTGCTGAGGAAAGCAGTGTCTTTATACCTGACGGTGGTCTGCACAGGGCTTCCAGCACAATGTCCTGTACATTGTGGCCCTACCTGACATTTTCTTGATAA
Source organism: Cabassous unicinctus (assembly GCA_029593785.1). Classification (NCBI taxonomy): domain Eukaryota; kingdom Metazoa; phylum Chordata; class Mammalia; order Cingulata; family Chlamyphoridae; genus Cabassous; species Cabassous unicinctus. The sequence continues at coordinate 7,481 of JAQZBX010046797.1, read as the reverse complement.
TATAATTAACTTATATTAGCATGCCTCAATACTAGGCAGTATTTTGCTTCTGGGTTTACTAAATTTATTAGCTATGTTTTCTATGAAAGCAAAGATAATAATGCCCGTGAGCTAGTCATGTACATTTAAATGAGGTACTCTAATGGTGCCAAGCACATAGAGTAATTAATAGGCACAAAAGCTATTGCCAGCTGGGAAATGAGTCTTGAAGTTTTAACCATGCTGCCAGAGTTGAAAAATCACTGATTTCTTTATCATTTCTACTACTGCCTAGCCAGCAGACAGATCTTGGCTAATGTCAACCATAAACTATTTAGTTTCTAATCCCACCTCTAGTACTTACTCAGTAATACTTTGGGAAGTTACTGTGCCTCTCTGAGCCTCATTTTCCTCATCAGTAAGATGGAAATAAAATAGCTCCCACCTCACAGTGCGGTTGTAAGTATTAAATGAGTTAATACGTGCAGCATACCTTGAAGAGTGCCTGGCACGTGGTAAACACTATGGGTTTGTTATTAATAATTGTTAATATTATTAATACTAATAATATTACTGGTTTGGGTTTGTGTCAGTTAACTATTGGTACACTTTTGCCACAGACCACCCTAAAAAAACAGTGGCATATAACAGAATTGATTTCTTGTTCATGCATCTGGGTTCATCCAATCTTTGCTGAGTCCAGCTCAGGCCATGGATTGAGTATGGGTTTGCTTCACTGTTTTAATGAGATCAGTGGAGTACCTGGGACATGTTCTTCTCATGATAATGGCAGAAACCTAAGAGGGCAAGCCCAACTACACAAGCACATTTCAAGCCATTCAGGTCACATCCACTTATATCCCAAAGACCAAAGCAGGTCATATTAATAGGATGAGTAAATATACCCCTCCAATAGGAGTCAAGGGGGAGAGAGTCAATATTTGCTAGACAATAACCTATCATAGGGTCCTCTTTCAGGTTGATGCTTATCCATGCTAGACTGCTCTAAAACCATAGGTACTGATTTTTAAATTCCATTAAAATTTGAGAACTGCACAGCAACTGCCAACTATTTCTTATTCCTTGAATGCTTCATAATATGTTTGGCTCATCTTCACAGTCATATAACAGGATGAGCTGCCTATTTCTTTTAAGTGAGCATTTATATCCAAAATCACTGGGCCCCTCTTGGATATAAAAATTCTCCATAGTGCCTTTTCACATATAAGAAAATCTTCTTTTAAACTGGTAAGAAAGATACTCCATTTATTAATCAATGATTATTCATTCATTCAACAAATGTTTTTTACTAGGCACTCACTGGAAATACAGTGATGAATAAAATAGAATAGTACTTGTCTTTGTGGAGCATACATTCTAATTGAGACAAAATTCAAGTCAACAAATAAATTTACAAATTACAAAGGAAACACAGGGTTGAATTGGAGGAATCATTCAAGGGAAAAGGGAAATGTATTTTAGATAGTTTGGTTGGGGAAGGCGTCTCTGAGGAGGTGTCATGAAGCTGAGACCTAAAGAATAAAAAGGATCTAGAAAAAGTTCAGGGAGAGCACATTCTAGCAAGGGGTGCTGCGGCAAGAAAGAGCTGGGACATTTGGAAGCATTTTAAGCAATGTCACTATAGTGTCTGTGCTTCCGTACAGTGTCTGTGCCTCCGTCGCTTTTTTATGCTATTGCACATCCATTTCTTCAAGCTTAGTGCAGCTGAGTTTACGTCTGTGCAAGTTTTCAGCTGGATTTTGGGTTTTGGTTTTCTAGAAGGATATTTGGAGGACAGCTATAGAAGAGTTCCATGAAAAGGTGATCACAAACCAGTTGAGATGAATGAAAACAGACCAAAACAAAGGGTAACTAAAATATTTCCAACATTCACGCACAGAAAGAACTGTTTAGGCAGTCTAATGTTGGTGATCATTTGAAAAGCAGTCTGACTTGCTTTGTGAATTCAAAATACTCTTGCTCTGACTTTGCGTGAAATTGCTGATTTATGATGACTGATAAAACTATAGCATATACCCTTTTCCTTATAGCTTGTCTTTTACAGTTGAGTAAAATAGTATACATATAGTGTTTGTGTATGTATATCTATATGCATATACATCCCCTGATTGCTTCCCAGTGACTTTTTACACCATTATTGGTCACTTCCTCAGACAGCCTTATAAAGATTTCCACAATTAATTCCTCTGAATGCCTGATCAGGTAGGAGCTGGCTTAAATTCAGTCCACTCACATGGATTTGATCCTAATAGAACATTTCTCGTGTCATTTTCATTAGATGTAGCTGATAATTCATTTGTATTTCAAAGAATCCAGAGCTTTAATGGGCATTTCATCCATCTTTAATTATGGTTAATCTAGTGGACTAGGTTGTCACCTGCCATTCGTGGAGTGATTAAAAATAAAGGTTCTCTCCTGCTTGTGATGCAGCAGTCCTTCTCCATTAAGTTTTCACTTTAACAAAACAAATTCATTTTATGAACACATTTAATTTTAAAATAGTTCTAAGTATAACAGCAGCAAAGGAATAATTTATACAACTGAAGACATCCCTCTTAAACATTTAAAACTTCTGTTTCTCAAAAAAAAAAAACAACCACCATTTTATCACAGTATGTTCAGTTGCAGAAACAGAAAACACAATTCAAACTTATATAGACAATAGGGATTTTTTTTATACAACCGGAAGCTTCTCTATTCTGCCCCCTCTTATATCATCTTTATTCTAAGTCTGGCTCCCCCTTGTGGTTGCAACATGGCTGCTAACAATCTCACTGTCTCATGCTTCCTCCATGTTCAAGGAGAAAATCACTTCAAGAAGTCCTGGGACATTCTCTCAGAAAAGTGAGAAATCTTCTTTCTCAGAAGCACCTGACAAAACTTTTCTCATTTTATTGACCTGAACCAATAACCATGGCCAGGGGATGGCAAAAGGCAAAATGCTAAGAAATCTTTGTAAATGTGATAAAAGATTATCTTATTTAATACACAAAGAGTCTTTACAAATCAGTATATAAAATGATAAGCCTCTGATGGACAAAAAGGAATGAAGAAACAATCCACAAAAGAAATTCAAATAGCTAGTGAATGTTTGAAGAGATGAATAACACTAATAATCATAGCAATATTATTATAACAATTATTACCACTTTATCCTATCAATTTAGTTAATTCTTTTTAACTATTAACATGTGGAGTTTGGAAATAGGTACTTTCATATGAGGCAGTTGAACATATAAATTGGACACAACAATTCTATTTCTAAACTTGAACATATGTCATTTGTGTGCATGAATTTATAAGTTTACTACCAAATGTTACTTAAAATTGAAAAAAAATAGAAAAAAAAACAAAAATGTCTTACAATAGGGAATTAACTGAATTATGTGCCATCTGTGTACTGTAAGGCCATTCAGAATCACATTATAAGAGGATTTTAATCACATGGGAAAATGTTTCTGATATATCAAATAAAAATATTAGGGCATTTTATGATAATTATGATCCCAGTTTTGTATAAAATCATGTAGCAATAAAAAAAAGATAAATACTTTTGACTACATAAAAATATTTTAAAATACAACTTCTGTATGGCAATATATCATAAACAATATCAAAAAATCATTGGCATACTAGAAAAAAATATTAGAAACACCACCAACAAAGAGCTGGTTTAAATTTTAAAAATCTAGTACAAATCAATAAGAAAAACAACTCAAATAAAATGAATAAAAGATAGGAATAGACAGTTACTGAAAAAATTACAAATGACTGCTAAAAATATAAATTCCTTTTAACAATAGTAAATTCCAGAGAATTTGACTGAAAACTTGAGCATATTCCTGATGACATCCATTTGAAATCTGTTCTTACTTGATCGATGTATTACTAAGAAACTTCAATTTTCAAAAGTTGTTTTATAAAACTTTTCTTTGAGAAGAAATAGCTTAGTTAGGATGTAAGATTTTCCAGTAATAAAGGTAGTTGCAGCTATGTGTGCAACTGTAAAACCTCACCATCACTGAGTGAATCCAACATTTGACTTTTATCTAGATTTTCCTCTAGAATAATGGCATTTCTTTCTAGATCACCATGACGCTATTTCTAGCGTGGGCTACTTATTACTCTAATCAGATGCGTCACCTATCATTATGGCAAACCGTGCACCCAAACAACACAGTCGTAGTCCCTGAACAATGTCTTCCCCCCCTCCTTTTGTAATTGAGTTCTGACCAGTAGTCATCCTCAGTGTAATTAATCATGTTATGTTCTACTTTTATTCTGTAAACTTACGCTGTCAAAAAAGCACCCGTCCTTAAGGAGTGTAGATTTCCTTATCCTGCTATTCTCCCTTACATCAGTTACAATCTGCGTCAGGAAAGTGAAAAAAGGAAGCATAGTCAATGCTTACCCTAAGTAATCCAGTGGGCCCTTTTCCAGATTATTCTCTTTTCTCCATTTTAGGAAATCCTCTACCAGGAAGCATCTTCCCCTGGTATCACTGTCATAGTGAGCACTGTTAACTCGTGGAAGTGTTTTGAATCACTCAGTTGTGTTGCGAGGTAAGGGGAGGAGGGCACAGGGCTACCTTGAGGAACGCTGGTCTAAATAAAATCTGGTGCAGTCTTCCATTGCCTATGACCAGAGCCAAGCTGCTGGCAAGAGCTGGGAGCATTCACTGCATTTCTCCATGGAAGCAGAGTTCATGGGTCTAGAAAAGTATTTTTTCCCAAAGCCAAGCCTTTGCCAGCAAGAGTATATTAATGTTACACTCAAGTGCATAGAGCAAAATAAACTATAAGGCAAATGTATCAAGGGCTGACATATTTGGTGAGGATAAATGATTCTTGAATATCACAAGATTGCCAAATAAAAAAAGATTTTAACAGGTTTTTTAAAAAGTATATTAATGTATGACTCAAAGAAACATGACAAATTTATCCCATACTTTTCATGGTGAATTATTAGTAATAGAAACATATAACTGCACAGTACAAGAATAGGTGATTTTAAATACCTATTTTTAATGTATGTCAAGTGTCTAGCATAGGGCCTGGCACATAATAGTGAAATCATGTTTTGTTTCTTTAAAGCAGTTTATTGAGATATATTCATAGATCATATGAAATTATATTCTCCCCTTCCCTTAGAGATAACAGTAATTAGATGAAAATCAAAGATAGTAATTATCAGTTCCACGTACACTTTATTTAGATCAGAAGGAACTTTCGAAATAACATTTTTAAATTTGTACTTACGAGTCACTGTTATGATAAAGAGACTAGCATATACTCTTGTAAATCATCTAGTTTAACACCTTTATTTTTCAGGTTAACAACTTGAAGCCTAAAGAGTTTGACTTTCCAGTTTCCCCTAGCAGTCCAAGGGGAAATGCAGGCCTCTCCCTCCACAGCATCCTTCTTTCCACTGCACCTCCACAGTGCCATTCAGGGAACTGTCCCTCTGGGCAGTGCTGGGCTTCCTTGAAACAGCGCCACTCTCTAGGGCTGAGGGATTCAAGCTTTGTTACGTGGGGGTTTACATTACTGTGGCATTTGACCAGATCTTACGTCTAATTATTTGTAGTTTTCCAGTTATCTCATGTGAATATTTGGTTTTCCTAGGACATATCATAGATGTCTCTTGCTTTCTTTTATATTCCTACCAAAACTTTACATGCAACAGGTATTCAGCAAATGCTTGTAGAATGAACCAACACAGAATTCTAGATACATCCCTAATCATTGCAGTCATATCTCACAAATCAAGAAAAATTAAGAGGGAAAATAATCCAAATTTCCAATATTTTTTCAAGACATAGGGATTTTTTAAACTAATATATTAACACAAACGTAACTGATAATTAGATAGAAACCAGTTGCCCAAAAATGAATTAGGAATCATTATTAACGAGCATTTAATGTATCACTGGGCTTCTGTGCAAATGATTAAAGTGATTGTAATTTTTTAATATTATAAACTGTTTCCAAAACCTTGTTCATCATGAGTTTTTTAATTCATCTTTTTTTTCAGGAGCACTAAGTAAACTTAGCTCAGTTATTGTCAATTTTGATTTTATGGTATAGTAAAAATTTTTAATCGTTTGTTTTCTTCCATCAAAACTGTCTCCCAAAGATGTGGTTTTACCCTCTTGTTAAAAAGTATGACACTCTTTAGCATGTTTATGCAATCCTTCACAATAGTCAACCAGAAGTTAATGAAGAAAGTCATATAAGCCTCAACCAGCCAATTAAGAGAACTTTTTTCCTTGTAACTATGGGTTAAGCAAATTATTTTGCAGTATATGATTTGGCAACAAGTTTGTTCCTTGTACGCATTTGAATGAAGGCTGTATTGTTTGCCAGGCTCTGCTCTACCCATTGTCTTTGCTCTGTCTTTTGGTAACTGCATCAGTTGTGTGCAAAACTGATTTCTTCCTAATGGCCTCGTCTCTACCCCTTATCATCATCAGAATACTATAAGCCATTTCTATTAAGGATAAACTCAGCATTAGCCCATAGAGAGAGATGGTACTCAATTCAAAACATTATAATTGGAAATCGTCTACCTTTATATAAAGGCTACAGTAGCTTGGGTTATGTTTGAAAACATGCTTTCTGTTAATTATTATAGCAAGTCCAAGTCTCTCATTTAGAGCACAAATTGAATAATAAGCATTATTGCTGTATAGACCATTAGGCTGCTTTCAATGTAGTATCTTCAGGAGAGAGCACAATCAAGTCTTGGAGCCAAGACTTGAGATACAGCTTTATCATTATTGTGTAATCCAGGCTACATCATTCTCTTTGCACCTCATTTTCCTGTGTAAAATGTTCAAAACGTCCTATCTGGATTGTAGGGAGAGTTTAATGAAATGGCATGTGAAAATCCCCCAGTTCAGAGCCCAGCATATAGTGGGCACTCCCTCGCTTCCCTTTCTTCAATCTCCCAAACGCTATGTTAGGTTTTCTCTGTAATTTGTTTCTTTATGCAGGGCCAGGACTAGGATGAAACAAGGGAGGCACTCCACTTGTACCATTTAAGAACAATCATGCATGAAATACAGAAAGATTAATAATATTTGCTTTTTAAAATAATTCATCATGGAAAAAAAAACAAAATTTTAAATAAAGGCAGAATCAGAATTTCCTTTTGCCTCAGGCACCAAAATGGCTCCGCACAGCACTGTCTTTATATATAACTCCAGAGTAGGTTAACTTATAAATTAACTTAGCATCCTTTAACCACATTTCTAATTTTTTAAATTAGCATAGGCTAGTTGACATGCTCATAAAATTACTATCATTTTCAATTTATTATACATACTACACCAATTCAGAAAGCACAAGTAAAATAAATTCATTAGAACAGTATTTCAAATTTTTAAAAATGCATAATGATCATTGTAACTTTAAAATTGTTTAAAAATTCATTCTACAACTGATCTTCTCTATTCATTAGAGGCACTTTTTAAAGTTTTT
>JAQZBX010046796.1:0-20661 GCA_029593785.1 Cabassous unicinctus | reverse complement strand
TATTTATTTATTTATTTATCCCCCCCTTGCTGCTTGTGTTTGCTGTGTCCATTCGCTGTGTGTTTCTTCCGTGTCTGCTTATCTCCCCCTTGCTGTGAGGTCCTGCTGCAACAGCCCACCACGCCGCACGGGCCGGCCTGCCCTCACAAGGAGGCCCCAGGAAGCGAACCCGGGGCCTCCATATGGTAAACGGGAGCTCTATCGATTGAGCCACACCCGCTTCCCTGGCTTGTAATTTTTTGTTGGTTCTAGGAATCTGTTTATCTTGATGGGCTTATTTGGTTGGTTAGCTTCTCTTTCTAATCTGGAGTTTTATTTTGTTGTTTCTTTGTGTGTGGTAAGGATCCTTTTTGATACTTGGTTCCTCTTATTCTATATCCTTGTAGTTGTCTGTGTTCCCTACATTGACACCATTTTCCTGGAAGTCCCTACTCATTTTTAATTGCACTAGCTACACTGGCTGTTGAGCAATTGATATGTGGCTATTTATTTTTACTTACTGTAAACTTAAATTAAAAACTGATACTCGATTGAACTATTGGAAAACTTTTGTTTGGAATGGCATCAAATATGAATCTACTTTTTAAGTGTAAGTTTGAGCAAATTTAAATATAGATCACGTATTTCACATGAAAATTTAGCCTCTGACTTGAGATGTACCAGAAGTCTCAGAAACATGCTAAATTTTGAAATCATAGTACAGAAAAATGAATATCACTAATAGTTTTTATATGGATATCATATTTAAATAATACTTGATATATTTGATTAACTATATCATTACAATTAATTTAATTTCACCTTTTTTAAAAGTTGTCTTTGTTTTCAGTCTTTTTTTAAAAAAAGATTTACTTTTATTTTTTCTTCATTTATCTCCACCTCCCCCAAATGGTTTTCTCATTTGTCTGCTCGTTGTTTGCTCACATTCTCCAGGAGGGACCAGAAACCAAACTTGGGACCTCCCACATGGGAGGCGAGTGCCCAAATGTCTGAGCCCCATCTGCTCCCCACGAGCTGCAGCATCTGCTGGCTTGTGGCATCTCCTCGTTGAGGCATCTGCTCGTTGTGGTGGGTGTGGCATCTAGCTCAGTGCAGTGGGTGTGGTATCAACCTCGCTGCAGAGGGTGTGGCATCTAGCTCTGTGCAGCAAGTGCAGCATCTGCTCATCTTCTTTAGGAGGCACCAGGACCTGAACCTGGGACCTCCCATGTGGTAGGCTGGCACCCAACTGGCTGAGCCACATCCACTTCTCTCACATTTTTTTAAATATGGCTACTAGAAAATTTCAAATAAGAAGTGTTTGCATCATAGTTTTATTGGACAGCACTGAACTAGAGAAAACCCCCTTCCTCTAAAAATAACAACTAATACACAGTAATATTTCTCTCAACAAAACTTTTTTCCTGATCAATATTACCTATATAGTAGATTGATTTTATGCATGTTCAACAATTCTTTTACCTCTTCCCACGTTTTTATTGGAGTGTTATACATACACTGACCTTATGTAGAAGATACAGGATGAAATATCTTAGTTTAAAATTACACCTATTCAGCTACTAAGAAAACATATCTGCCCTGACGTTTAGAAATTCATCCCATAATCTCTAAGTCCATTTATGTGGCCTTACCCAAAAAAGTAGGAACACTTAATTGGATGAATGCACATCTGTTTTGATGGGTTTTGTTTGTTTTTTGAGGACGTACCAAGGATTGAACCCAGGACCTCATACATGGGAATCAGGAGCGGCACCCACACCCCTGTTTTGATGGTATTTTATCTGTTGCTGCAAGCACTGTATCGTAGTTAGAAGAAGCCCACTAGACTTCAGTGTGAATTGCAGTCTGGCCATATTTTATTGCTACATGTTGGACCTCGAGCAAGTTCAGGAGGACACCACAAAACATGTAGGGTAGCTGTGAGGGTCAGAGCTGACCAAAACCACATAGAGTATGTGGCCAGGGACTGGCCACTCTTATCACTGTTGCACCAGGACTACCTAAATACTGCTAACCAGAAACAAGTCTGACAAAGACAGACAAAGGACTACACAAAGGGTTCTCACCATGAGCTCAGGACAGGGAAAACGACAGGCCTCAGGCAAACATGAAATAGTTAATGTTTTACCTGGAGAGTGGACATGACATAAAATTGTCATTTAACACTTCACACAAGGAAATATTTCTATTTGACTCATTCTTGTAAAGAGAAGATGATATATACAAAGCAGAGGAAAATGCTTTAGGAGATGAAAGGGACTTTTGTCCCTCTTAACCATCTATCCTTAAGATAAATCCCATCACGAGCACCCTAACCAAGTGGGCATCCAGGATCTGCTTTGTTCTCAGCTTTTAAACCTCTGGTCAAGCTGCTTAAATTGCTTCAGACAACTCAATTGTACTGAATTGACTTATATAAAAAATCACTTTCAGGATGATGGCAGGGTTCGCTTTTATTGGAGGAACAAAATATGACCTTTGCGGTTATATAAGGCTAATGGAAAATAATGCAATCTCTTCAAATTTGATACAGGACTCATATATATTTTGGAAAATATAAACATCCATGCATATGCATATCTGAAAACTTACACATGCATATTTTAGTTTAGAAGAACCGAGCTGTTCATTAAATTCAATGAGTAATGTATCTCCACGTTAACGTCAAAGTGAAGTTTACATGGAAAACAGAAACACCAAGTGAAACACTCATCTGGACAACAACACACATATTATTAAATATTTTATTAATTTGACATATATCTACCTAGACAGACCTGCTCTTCCCACCTCCAAACAACTACTGATTTTCCTTCTGTAACTATATATTGGTTAGCTTTTTTCTAGAATTTTATATAAATGGAAATACACAGCATGTACTCTTTTTTTGTCTGGCCTCCTTCACTCAGCATAATTCTGTGGTTCATTCATGTTACCTTGGGTACTAAAACATTACTTTTATTGCTGAGTAGTACTCCATCATACGAATGTGCTACAGTTTGTTTATCCACCCACCCACTGAAGGCTACTTGTGGCTACCATGAATAAAGCTGCTATGAATCTTCACATAGTCTTTGTATGAGCAAATATTTCCTTTGTTCTTGGGCAAATAACTAGGAATGGAATGGATAGGTATATATTTACCTTTGCAGGAAACTGCCAAACCGTTTCCCAAAGTGGTTTTACCATTTCACGTTTCCACCATCAGTGCATGAAAGTTCCAGTTGTTCCAAACCCTCACCAAAACTTGGTGTTGTCTTTAACTCTGCTTTTCTCTAGTAACTGATGATGTTGAGAAACTCTACATGTGCTTGTCATACATTTATATTCTTTGGCAAAGTGTCTGCTTCAAATCTTTAGGCAATTTTTGTAACTGGGTTGTTTTCTTATAATTGATGCAAGATCTTTATACATTCTGGATACAAGTCCTTTATCAGATTTATGATTTGCACGTATGTTTTTCTATGGCTTGTCTTCATTTTCCCATTTTCTTCGCAGTGTCTTTCAAGGAGTAAAAGTTAATTTATAAAATTTTCAATTAATTTTTCAAGTTAACTTTTTCTTTAATGGATCAGTCTTTTTATGCCATTTCTAAGAAAGACTTGCTAATCCAAGGTCACAAAGATTTTCTCCTATATTTGCTTCTAGAATTTTTATATTTTTAGCCTTTAAAATTTAGGTTATGATCCATTTTGAGTTAGTTTTTGTGTATGGTAAAAAGTACAAATCAAAATTCTTCTATTTATTTATTTTTGCTTATGGGCATCCAGTTGTTCCAGAACTATTTGTTGAAAAGACCACATTCCCTTTGTATCTCTGTCAAAATCAATTGCCCATAATATGTGTGGGTCTAGTACTATAAACTACTTTGTCTACTTCAATGTCAATATAGGAGTGACTTAATTAACGTAGTTTTATAAACAGTCTTGAAGTGTAAGTCCTTCCAACATTTTTCTTCTCTTTAAAAATTGTTTGGCTACACAGATCTTTGCATATCCATATGACTTTTAAAGTCAGCTTGCAAATTTCAACCAAAATGAAAAACAAAGCCTGATATGATTTGGATTGATCAATGTGGGAGGAAATGAGATCTTAACAAAACTGACTGTCAAACCCAGGAATATGTTGCATCTCTCCACTTATTTAAGGTCTTCTACACTTTCTCCCAGCAACAGTTGCAAGATTTCACTGTAGAGGTTTTGTACATCATTTATTAGATTTATCCTTAAATATTGTACCATGGTCAGAACATTGACAAATATATGAACAGGTCTATTTCTAGACTATTCTCTTCCATTGATCTATTTGTCTATCTTTATGCTATTACAATACTGTCATGATTATTGTAGCTTTATAATAAGAATTCAAGTAAAGTAGTATAAATCTTTCACTTCTAATTAATTTTTTTTCCAATTTTACACACAGTATAATCAATCTAAGTGGTCAAGCAATTTAAAGATTTTTTTCCATTATGCAAATTCACAAGTATATTCTGATATCTCCTTATTCCATTCAATCTACTTGTTTGAAAAAGGTTTTGGTATCATAACTCACTTCTAGCTAGTTTATTCTAATAGCCTTGGTAGACAAAAGCAAGCCTGAAAAAATCATCTTTTAGCTATCCACTTTTCAAAAATTTTAGCAAGAATCTGGAGGGGCTAAAAGGATAACATTTTGGACCCCATTACCGAAGTCAGTGATCTAAATTAAAGGTCACCTAAAATCTTTACATTTCATTTCCTTGGTTCAGGGGTTTAACATAAACTCTTTAAAAGCAGGTTCAATGTGGTTTATTTCATTGAGGCATCTATGAAATTTTAATAAACTTAAAAGCAACATTTAAAAATCCCATTTATGTTCTCTGTAATGTTAATAATTTGATTATTAGCTAGGTAGCATATCAAACTAGCATTATATTGTAAAAAACTTTAAGTTTTTATTGTATATTTACATTGACCATAATACAGATTAAATTATGCAGTATAATAAATATTGAACAATATAGAGGCTAATAGGAAAATAACGGAATACTACAAATATATTATGCTACATGAAACATTATGTTATAACCATTAAGAAAGACTCAATCATGTCTGGGCCCCTGATATGGGAAAACCTCCATGTCAATTCATACAATCTACAGTTTATTCAAATCTGTACTCATTAGTCAATTTGTAACTCATCAATTATGTTAAAAATTATCTTCTAATTCATAATTTGGTAAATTTTAAAAGTCGTTTCTGAGTAGGATATTATACTTCAGAAACAGAGTAGCTTCTTGTTCGTCCCAATATATTATTCCCAATATATTCCAAAATATAGTTGAAATATAAACCCAACTTCTAGACCGTGAACTTAGAATGAAAATCTTACACATTTTAAGCAAGATTTTCAGTTTCTCTACTAAATATATAAATGCTTGAAATGAGACAGTTCCTATATGAAGGGACGCATATACCTGTGACAGAAAAACTTTTGATTGACTAACCAAACTGACATGCTACATGGGGAACAGCGCTTCTTCTGAATCCTTCCTCATTCTAAAGTCACAAGGATGAAGAAATCTACGGGTTAGATGGTACTGGTGACCACTATTGAACAAGGCTGTCTGCAAGTCAAAAGGGCTATTGGTATACAATCTTATTTTTAAAAGCAGAACAAAAAGGGAAAGTTTGCTTTTATTCCATTTTTCCCATATTTTGACCTAACTGTACATATTAGTTTAAGTTGTTTTGCTTTTCATACTTTCCTTTAGGAGCAACAATCCTGGCCAAAAGAACTATTAAGGAGCATTTTGCATCTTAGGTACCACTGATAAGAAAGGAAATGAAACATAGCAGAGGGACCCCAGGACGGCTGTTGGCACAGAGCAGTGTCCTTTTCTGTGTTAGCAATCTGGCAGGCAGGGTGGACACTTCTCCTGAAAACTAATACTTGGCATTCCTCGGGGCTGGCTGGTGGCTTTTAAGCTGGCCAAGCCTCTTCAGCTGCACAGGAGGATTTGCTCCCTGCCCTTGAATCAAGGGTCTCTGACAGGCGATGAAAGTAAATCTTGGAATGGAAGACGTTTTGTGTCAGCCCCCTAGACAGTCTATGTTGCAGCAGGGAATTATTTACGCCATTTGGAACACTTTTGATACCCATCCCTTTCTGAGCTGATTGTAATTTGCGTGGGCACTCTGTGGTAAAAGGTAAACCCTGTCAAAGAGGAATACGTCAGAGAAATACAGATTTCAAATGTACCATATAAGTCTGGCCTTGGCGAAAAAAAGTTGTGTGTTGCTTAAATGTTGTAAATTCAGTGCAAAAGCTATGTGCCTAGACTGAGTCGTACTAAGCCATTTTCACTGAAACGAAGGTTCTAAAGAACTGATTTTTATTTTAAAGAATCATCTTTGATTTGTGCCACAGAGGCAGATAAATGCCAAAAAGACAGATACTTCTGTCTCTGAGACACTGTCCCATACAGTATCAAGTTAATAGCAAAGTAATAAGGAGCCTCTGGACCTGACATAAAATATAAAGTTGTGGCTGCACAACGCAGACTTTACAATCTATCACCTGCACGCGCTGTGATCACAGTGTGGCTGTCTCCATCCTGGTGGGAAAAGGGTGTGAACGGCTGGTGAGGGGAGGACTGCTGAGTGGGCAACTCCCCAGGCCACCCCAGCAGGTGTGTATGCTAGCTACAATGCCATTTCAATGGTAACACCTTGGCCATCAATCAACGAAAAACCTAATAAAAATCCCCACATCACGCTTTTACCACACATACTTCCAACTTCTCAAGACAATTGTCAAGGTTGACTGTCATTCCCTGGGCCTCTTGTGCCTCCCCTACACTGAATTTTTAAGTTAGTGGATTAAAACAATGAGTTCATAAATTGTTTCTATAAATTTAAAATAGAATTTTATGTTTCAAAGTTAAGTTTGTTTCCAAAGTTATGGTAAACATTAGAAATTTCTCTGACTCAAGAATAACCCTTATCCCATATGGAAATAGTGAATCACTTTACAGACTCAAGATCTAAAAGGAATGGTCTGCATTAACTTTCATTCATCTTGCAAATACCATATTGGGCTTTAACACTACCTGTACCTAACTGTTAAATATAACTATGTGAAGAATGAAACAAAACGTACCATAAAGCAACATATTTTATGTACCTGAATTTTTTGCCATTTTAAGTGTGACTGCCAAACCTGACCATTCTCATGTTAACAAAAGAAAAGTCCAACACTGAGTTACAATTTGGGTTATCATATGATTTCTCATCTAAACTAGAACACTTTACAGAGTGAAAATTGGTGCAATAAATAATAACGCAGGGATGAGAGACATAAACCAGGATTGTCCCAGGCATGTTTAATTTAAAACTACAAAAATAATTACCTATATAGACTTATTAGAGTGTACAAAATAGCAATGAAATTTGATAAAGGATGTGAAAAGACAGCCGACCCAATGAGAGAAAATATTTGGAAATCACATATCCGATAAGGGTATAATACCCTGATATATAAAGAGATGCTACAACTCAACAACAAAAAAACACAAATGACCCGATTAACCAGGAAAATCTCAGCTACAGAAAAAAACAAAGAGAGATCTGGCTTATGGGAGCTAGATAATTTTTAACCTATTTAACATGAATTTCCTGAAGACTCCTGATCCCTAAAATTTGCAATATGCCTACTTTTAAAATATACAATAAAATGAGATTATTTACTATCTTGTCATTCAACTAGAATGTTTTCTCAACTCCCAAGTATATGCATTTAAGAAAAATTAAAAAGAAGAGTGGCGGACGAAGCCCAGAGCTGATGCGGAAGGTATTTTCTCTCCCTCCCTTTCGCCTCCCTCGCTCCTTGCTGCTGGTGAGGCCTTGCTGCCCACAACACCCCGGGGCGGCAGCGGCCCTACTGACCTGTGTGCTGCCGCCGGTGCTTGGTGAGGGCGTGCCGGGTCCCGCCAGCAAAGCCGCAGAGGTCACACAGGAAGGACTTCTCGCCTGTTGCAACAGTAAACAGATGAGGGACCGCGGAGGTCACAGATCATTAAAACATATCTATCAAGGCTTTCAGGGTTACTAATTCCTCCAATCAAATGTTTCCATGTAAATATGTCAAATGGGAATGAAATTACCACTGCGGTTTATTGACTGTGATAAAATCTGAAAAGCACCACTGAACATAATTACATACTTGTCAGACCCATAAAAATTAGCTTTATTATCAATGGAATGGTTTTGTACAACTTCATTTCTGTTAGATGTCTTCCAGATGGGGCTGCTTTATGCACTCGAACAGTTTTTATGCATATGCTGATTTTTTACAATTCCCATACATCTGGCCTCTCTGAGCTAAGATTGCTTGGCATAGTTAATATACAATATTTTAAATAAAATATATTGAATTTTCTAACAACTTATGGATACTGAATTGGTTTTACCTGATTCTATCAGGACCCTCTTTAATAGCTTCCTGCTTAATATGAATTAAACGGCTTCCTTGAACACACTGAAGAATCTCAAGTAACATAAAATCCACATTATTCAGTACCAATAGCAATTCAATGCTGTTTATGTTTCTCAAACTTTCATGGCATGAAAAAAAAAAAGAAGTCTAGGGAATGCTAAAGAAATTACGGGAAAACGGATATTATTCATCTTTAATTACAGCTCTTGACTGGAAACCTCTGCAACAATCAGAGATAGATTTGGCAGACTTAGTATTTGTTAAGTTGTGGAAATGCTCATTTTTTTAGTATTTTTACTTGAGCTAACATTGTGCCCTACAGTTTATGAATGCAAAAATATTTCTACTGTAGGCAAGCTAGGCAGTTTTATCCCATAAGACTCACAAAGAAGAGCAAAAGAGAATAAAAATGCTAACCTTGGAGAGATTCAGTGAAATTATAAAATAATTTTCCAGAAATAAAATGAATCATTTGTATCTACCTTTATCTATTTTGCTAATTTAGACATTTAATGCAACAAGTCTTTCAAGGGCTTTGCTCGAGTCAGCCTGCTTTGTTCTAAAATGTTTTAGTATATCATAACAGAAATTTAGCTTAAGGCATTTCAGAATTCTAATGGCTTTTTTTAGGTTAGGAAAAAAATAGCAAATATTGAAAGTCAGAATAACTTTGGTAATCAAAGAGTCCTCCCTTTATTAAAGAGCATTACTAGCTGTTCTAATTTTTAATGAACATGCATTAATGAAGAACGTTTTAA
Source organism: Cabassous unicinctus (assembly GCA_029593785.1). Taxonomy (NCBI): domain Eukaryota; kingdom Metazoa; phylum Chordata; class Mammalia; order Cingulata; family Chlamyphoridae; genus Cabassous; species Cabassous unicinctus. Next base: position 11,425 of record JAQZBX010046796.1, on the reverse strand, counting down.
CCAAATCTTATTTCACAATGGTAAGTTAAAATGCTCATTATTATCATTTAAAAAATAAGGCTGAACTTAAAAATATTTTCCTATCCACTTTTGGGGTTAAGCTTATTCTTTGGTAACATTATTTCATTATAGAAGCAGAAGAATAGCGTAGATGGGCTGTGAAGAATAAAGTTTAATTATAATTACTCTTTTAATTATTTAATCAATTTGAAATATAAATCTCTCTAACTAGCTATATTATCAATTAAATAACACTGAAAGTAGACTTTTTTTAAAATCCCAAAAGACAATTTACTCATTAATATTAACATACCATTCCATTTTGAGACAAAATTGTTCTCTAAAATTTATTCATCACTCTAGTTGTGTTGGTGTTAACCCCTTGGGCATGTGTGGAAATGTGTCTGTGTGCCAGGATGTACATACACACACCTTCACACAGTCACATGCACGTGCACATACACATGCATGAAATGGGTAGGTGTATGGCAGAGGGGATTCCGGTACTGCATCACCCCCCTGGAAATCTTTCTAATGAGGAGAGAATATTCTTACGACTGCTGGATTCAAGAAAAGTAGGCTTGCTTTCTCTCATTGATGAAGTTCTCGGGGACCATATCTTTCTTATAAAATAAATACATTAACAAGCAAAGAAAAATCCTTAAGAGATTTATATTCTCCACATGTATATATCCTGCATTATACATAAAGTTTTACTGCCTTTCCTATTTTAAGATATGCCTAGGCACTAGGATAAAGTTATTCATTTTCTATGTGATACATTAGTGACCTTGGCTTTTTTTAATATATGTAAGATTTCATTCAGTATGTTACTCTCCACTGCATTATGCCTGTCACATTTAGCTTGGTGACTTGATTTGTTTTTTTGTTGTTGTTGCTGTTGTTTGTTTTGTTTTCATTTTAAATTTACTTTTCATTTCCTTTTCTTGCTGTTGTTGTTTGGAGGGGGTAAAGGTGTTAGGGTTGGGCAGTAGGGAAACAGGATATAGAGACCTATTTCTCAAGAAAAACACTTTTTAAAAAAACTAGGTGACCTATTTCACTCATTAGAAGTAGGTTCATTTAACATGCCATATTTATATGATAGTGGAGATAGAATGGAAGAGACTTATTTTCTTAACAACTTGCATTAGTTTCAAGTGTGCCATTTTGCATTCAAATGTAGAAAGACATGGAAACCAATCCTTTATTTTCTATTAGAAAACAGCCACTGTCCCCTATCTCTCATTATGGTGCAGACTACAAGACCTAGCAACAAAAATCCATATTATTGATCTCGCCAAGTCTCCACAATTATTCTTTAGAAGGAAACGCCGACGATAAATTACATCTGCACTGGCTTTTCATCTGCTGTTCGATATAAGTGATCTCTCAGGGCAGGCTGGAGACCTTAAATCGTCAACACCCTTGTCAGAGAAGCTAAGGAGGCTTGGGCTTCCCACACTGCTTCAGAAGAACTTTTAACCTATAATTTCTAACAATAATGCAGGATTCTGGGCAATCAGATGAACATTTGGGAATGCTGATGAAAATTTATTCATTTTATTTCCCTGAAACAAAATATTTTCTGGGTGGCATAATGAGAAAGAAGAGCACAAAAATACCAAATAACTCACAGTAGTATGGCTAGAATGATAAAGGAGAGTACTCAAATATAAGAATGTCAGGAAGTTCTGAGCCCACTGTTCTTTGGACAGTGAAAATCATGTCATAAACATAGAAAATCACAATGTGGTTTAATGGGACATATATTTATGAAGGCCAGAACTGCTATCATAGATGTGTTAGTAATCCTGCATTTATTATCAATTGGTTCAAATCCCATATAGTCCAATATATGCTTTCACATAAAATGGCCATGAATTTGGACTCTTGTTAAATTTATAACTTTCTTAAAAAATTATAGTAACTAAGTTCAGATTAGACTCTGTATTAATCAAACACTCATATTTGATAGCAATTTCCTCTTCAAACAAATAATAATTTGGTTAAAAATTGTATAAATGGTAAGTTAAACCAAGACTCAATAATATTAAATAATATTATGGAACTAGTCTATATCAGTAACAAAATACAAGACTGGTTCTCTATGGAAATAGAAATAATCTTTCCAAATGAGCTTCTAGAAATGAAGCTTACCTTGTATAAACATATGCACACACACATACACATGGAAAAATATGACTTTAAAATTATCCTGCGTCTCATTTTAAAAAAATGAAATACCATCCCATTACTATGTAATTACTACAATCTTTAAGCAAACTCTTCAAACAGGAAATCGTTTCTATTGATGAGCTTTAAAATAATCAATGCGCACGGTGAAGCAGGGCACACAGTCTAGCCTGCCTGGCCTCCCTGCAGAGAGCTGGCATCGCAAACCTGTGTGGGTCCTGTAGTGGTCTTTCATGGCTGAGGCGGTGAGGAACGAGTAGTGGCACGTGGGCCAGGAACATTTAAATGGCTTTTCTCCCGTGTGGAGCTTCATGTGGTTGTTTAGGGCCCACTTCTCTGTGAAACTTCTGTCACATAAATGGCATGTAAATTTTCTGCATAGAGGGAAAGAGAAAAAGAATGTAAATATTACACACATACAAGCACATAAAACCCAGAAAGAAGGAGGTTTTTAAAGTAAAGCACAGACTTTTGTGGGGAGAGCTGCAGACCTGCTCTGTCATGTCTGTATAACCAGGCATTGATTTTTCTGTCCAGGCCTGGCACTTCAGCCATTTATTCTCTGCTTTGCGGTTGGGCCCAACGGGTTTGAAAAATTCTGTTACAGTCCAGTCACCCCTGAGGCAAATGTGAGAATAGATTTCACCTGTACAGGCCTATACCACTTATCCAGGGCATGGGCTGTCAGAGCAAAGGCTAAATGAAAAGCTATCCATACTAAACTACTCCGACAATCCCAGGGCTCTCTGCCGTGCCGTGGCCACCCCTGCTCGCCCGCCCGAGTGCAGAGGGGAGACCCACTTGTGACAGCACCGCTCAGGTACACACCAAACCACTCCACCGCCACCATGCTCTCTGGCAAGGAGAGAAAATCCCAAAAGTGTTTCTTGAACAAGGTGTCCTTCTGCATGACCATACAGGTACATACAAAGTTTCCTTTGAGAAGCATAAATATCAGACTATGGCAATTTATTTTTTAAAAATTGGTATTTGAGGAAAATAAACTTTAAGGAATTCCTCTATGAGAAAAACTGAAAATAAGAAATCAGGATTCATACTAGAAAATATTTCAGCCTCACTATTCACTGTTAAAGATCTTTTAATACATCTAATAGAGCAAATAAAAAACATAAACAAAAGAACTTTAATTGTTCCTCTGGGTTCATCTGTCCCTTGCATTCATGAAATCATCACTAAAATATACTTTTTATTTCTAATGTAATTTACTTTAAAGGATCCCTGTGACTAACAAAATAAATTAGTGTCCAGCTAATTATTTAAGATAATGAACAATCAAATAAAAGCAAACTAAAACCCAATATCCAAAATGGAAACATTTTAATAACTTGATAAAAGCACTATGCCACAAAGATAGAACATGGCTATGCAAGTGGGATTTCATGTCAAGGATGGAGTTAGGCCTTTAGGAAGTTAATGCAAATGAAAATATAGAATTATAATATATGTGTTTTAAATTATAAAACAATCAAGCAGATATAAAGAGAGTATATAATTTTCATAGAGGTTTTAGGTATAATTTTATAAACTTCCTTAGTTCTTTAAGGGGAAAAAAAAACCCCCAAGCTTCAAATAAATGGCTTTCCCATTTTAAGGCAAATGTGGATCGCTTTAACAAATTAATCACTCAGAGTTTGAAAAATTCTTATGAATACAATTAAGAAATGGCCTTTTGTGAAAATCCCTGTTCTTATAGAGTAATATTTTTATAAAGTTTGATTTTAAATGTAATAAGTAAAATTTTCTAAATATTTAAGAAATTCCATATAAAATATTGGAAGTATTTTATTGATATTAAAATTGCCAATTTATATAGCTATATAACATATGTGTAGAGGTACTATATTTACACCCATTAAAAAAAACTGACTTTCAAATTACTGCATCAATTGATCATTGCTTACTGGTACTAGAGAATGATAAATATAGCTAAATACTTCAAAATGCACTGTAAAAAAATATGTCCGTATATCTCTCTGACAGGTCTTCATGCATTTAACATTTCAAAACCATGACAGGGATCTTATTTCCAAGATAAATTCCCCTATCTACTTATTCCTTCATGTATTTATTGTGGATCTAACCTTCTCCTATAAGAAATAAATAAGGAGGTTAAGTAGATGCTATCTTTTAACAAATAGTTTCTCCTGACTGCATTACAACTTCATGAATGACAAAATAAATCCCTCATTTTTAAATCTACCATGATGTACATTTCACAAAATTACATCCATGAAACTTCAATATGTGTACTCTATTATTCATATGTAATAAAAATGTTAAACTAAAGTTTAATGCCTGTCTTGAAATAACAAAAGCCAGACAACTCAGAACTAAGGCCACTACTTGACTTTCAGAAAACATCACATATTTTACAATTTGCTGTATGAAAAACTCATGTACTGGTACTTTGAAAAGAGCCTGAAACACTACCAATGCAAAATGTCCTTATAAAGATTAAGACCTACTCATCAATGGGATATTTCCTAGAAATATACAAATTCTCAGTCCTCAAATATTCTAAATTATTGGCTTTCATGCAGCAAGTCAGTAAGGACTCTGTCACCCATCCAGGCTCCCCTTGGGGCCTTGAAAAAGTCCATCTTGAAGTCTCCAGAAGAGACTCTGAGCAAAAATGTGCATTTCTGTTCCACAGCAAAAGGCACCAATGCCTGTTCTGCACCTACTTTCCTACTTTAAAAAGACTTGACCCAACTATTCCAAAAAATACTATTCTAGATGGTATAGGGAAAGCAAAGGTGAAAAAGAGGCAGATTCTGCTCTCAAGGAAATCACAGGCTATTAAGCAAGAAAAATTACTCACAAAAATAACTTCAACACTAGGAAAAATTATTTAAAAAAATAAATGTTAAAAGAGGAAGCAAATTAATGAAGTGGATTGTAGATGAGGGATCAGCTTAGAGAATGCTTCCTGGAAGTGGCATTTAATTTTGATGTTAAAAGCAAGGTGTCAGTTGGAAATGCAGAGATAGCAGAGAGAATGTCAGCAAGAGGCAATGCACAGGTGGAGTCGGGAAGGAGGTGGAAGCGCATTCACAGAGCCATGCTGCTGGGATGCCTTCCCAATGGCCTGCTGCCTACCTAAACGACAACAGCCCTCCAGTTCCCAGGGAAGCAGGGAAGCCCTAGGACTTACACTGGATTTAACCCGATGTTATAAATGCGTTTCTCCTTCACACGGTGGTCCTTCATGTGAAATTTCTTCTTTAATGAATTTATGATACATTAAAAAGAGTCTGTTTGCAAAATCGCACTGGTGATAAGATGTCATCTAATGTTTTTGTGGAAAGAGTTTTATACTAGTTCAGTGAAAGGACATACACCCATGGAATAATTACAATCTAAAAAGGCAAATAAAACAAGCACACAAACTAATAAGACAATGTTTGGTTCCGCCTTAAATCCGGAAGGTCCAGAAAAGTGCCAGGCGCACAGTGGTGTTCCACAGACGATTCTGGATCGGTGGAGGGAAATGAGACGGGTGATTAGGCATCTTGCTCCTCTCCCTGAACTCGCCTGGCTTCAGAACCACAATGTGAAGTCTTTATGTCCCAGCAACTGGGGGCCTTTCATCCAGGCTGCCCAGGGCTCCTAATTCTCACATCGGTGGTCTTTTCTCCTTTCCCAGCATTTATGCTGATTTTACATCTTGTGACAGATTTCAAACACACAGAAAAAGACCAAGCTCTGGCCTACCACCCAGATTTATGTATCCAGATGCTAATATCCATGATTTCCATATTTCATAACTTCCATTTTTGCTTCAGATCCCTTTCATTTCCAAAACATCTAAAACTAATTTTAGAATTTTAAACATTTAGAAAATAATTTTTGAAAAATGACATGACAAGCCATAGCTGAGGCCTAAATAAAGTACAACTAGAGAGGAGAAAATCCCAACTGGGTGGAGAAGACTTAGAAGAGCTAGAGAGAACACAAAGCCTCTGAATGAGCCTCAGAAAAGAGACAGAAAAGGGTAAGAGGATCAAAGCAGTGGCATGGCTTGATTTTAAAACTGAGAGGCTCCTTAGGAGCCCAGCCAGCAAGACAGCTCCACATCTCATGTAGGTGAGGACCCTCAGCCTCCAAAATGGCATCGGGGGCCATTAATGCCATTTCCAGTTCTTATGCATCTACCTACTGGATAATGATCATTAAAAAGATCAAAATGTCAAGTAGTGAAAATAAGGCATAATAAAAAAGCACAGTTTGTTATCTTCCTTTTCATCAGGTTCACTGGAAATTTCTATCAACTATAAAGAGATTTTAAAGGATTTCAAAAGGGAGAAAAAAAAAGTCACAAGCAAAAGAAATAAAAAAGATACCAGATTTCTCAACAACAACACTGGAAATTAGAAGACCATGTAAGAATGCTCTGAAATTTTTCAGGGCAATGATTTTAAATGTGGAATAGTTTACATTATATCTTTAGTGGTTCTTAACAAAAGGTGTTTTCATTATGACCACTCTAAGTTCTAGGAATTGAGATGTCTTTCATACTAAAACTTTTTGGAATAAAGCCCCCACACACACCCCCACATCCCCACCTTTTGTGTGTAGGAAAGTGTGGTATAAGTCAGTTAGAGAGTTAATCCTTTAACTAAAATTTATAAGTATTATTAAGTTAAATAAAGGTTCTTATATTAAATTCTAAGCAACTTTCTAGAACTGCTGATACATAGAGTAGGCTTCTTTATTTATTGTCACATGTGCTATTATTTTGTTTGTTAGCACCTCACCCAAACTTAGAATTACTCTGGGCCTTTGTTCTCCTACTTGTTAAATTCTGAGGAGCAGTCAGGTGGGAAAAGGGGTGGGAAAGGTACAAGACAAGATATTCAGCACATGCCAAGGGGCCTTCTTTTCTGAATTGTTTTATTATATGTTTTGCAATAATGGAGCCAAGACTAAAACCCACATCTCTAGATTTAAAAATATGAAGAAAGAATACTGAATATCTTCATTTTAAGTTATATAACAATAACTAGATTTCTGAACCCAGGTGTTACTAGGCAATATGTACAAGGTGAAGCTGAAGATTTAGTAGCAAGTTGAATTGTAAATGTATGATTAATGGCACCATCTTAATATATATCTCTGCCATAGAAATACTCTCAGCAAAAAGTGACTGTTTCTGAATGTCTAAAGAGCAGAAAGGTTATGTATTTGCCCAAGGAATTGCATCCCTAAACTTAACTTTCCAAACTACTAGATGAACTAAATATTCTATCAGGAGGTTCTATAGTCATCTTTTTCAAATTGTATTTCTTTCATTACTTTAATAGGTGAACTAATTATTCCATTTATTAGCAACTTAATAAGATCTACACCTATCCCACTTATTTATAAAGAGGAAGGTATTTTGAGAAAATTGTTTACTTGATCATTTCAACCACTTCTGATGAAAGCTTTCTCTCTCACTCTTCAACTACTGTCTTCATTCTTCTCAATTATCTCCCCACCTGTGGAATGGCACTCATTCCCTCACTGCAAACTACATTAGATGGTCATCCAGTCCTCTGTACTCTCCTCCTCCTTGGATTTCTAATTTTCTTCCTCTCAAGTGCTTCTTCCTTACATTTTTGTCCTTTTGTTTACCTTGGGCTCTAAATTGTCAGTGCATCTTTAAAAAGTTAGCTAGTTACCACTTCAATACCAACATACATTGGCCTCTGGGGCCTATGTCTATGCTCATAAGTTTCATTCTGATAATTAAGGCAAAGTCACAGAAGAGGAAACCTAGGTGTCTATTAACATATGAAATCTTGTTAAACTCTCTAGTTACCAAGAAAAGGAAATCTGACTACAAGACACACTTTAACAACAAAAAGATTGAGAAATAATTTTTTAAAATCTGCAAATACCTGGAGTATGTAAGGAAACAGGAGCTCTTTAAACATTACAAGAATAAGTATAACTCAGAAAAACAACTCTGAAGAACAAACTAGCAACGGTATTTAACACTGAACATGTCTACCCATACCTTTGATCCCAAAGTCCGTTCTAGGTATATACCACTAAGAAACTCTTGCACATATACAGGCATGTAAAAAAAAAATTACCCATTAAAATAGTGAAAACTGGAAGCAATCTAACCATCCATTCGCTGGGGAGCAGAAAAATAATGGGTTTAATAATAAAAATAGAATATCATAATGCACTTCAGGCCTAAAGAAAAATTTCAAAACCATGAAATATAGGTGTTAACTCATTCAAAATTATTATTGTAAAATAAACTGATGTTAAAAAACTTAATTGGCAGGATTGCTGGTCTTCCAGTATACCACATAGACACCGCACTATGAAAGCAGTACAGGGTTTCCAGAGTTCCCATTACTACAGTCCAACACACCAATGATGACCTCTCAATAACCTCTAAGTTCCTCAAATAATATCAATGAGCAGGAGATTTCTTTGAAAATAACAGCCTCCTTTTGTAATTAGTATAATTTAGTAATTATATAATAATACAATACACTAAGATGAAATGAAAATAGAACTTGAAGTGGTCTTCACCAGTAGGGTTACCATATGAATTTCTGCTGAGCTGCAAATATAATAAAAAATAATCACTTTCTGGAATAAAGAAGCACATAAAAAGGCATGTAAAGACAACCACTAAAGAGCAATTACAATGTTCAATTATGTCACATGAGCACCTTATGCCAAAAAAGTACCCCAAAGGATAGCAAAGCAAAATGAAGAAGCTCAAGAAATTTCTGCCATGATAAGAGATTCAATATCTATATGCACCATAATTTTAAGATGCCTGCATTGTTTTGGGCCTGGGAAATAGCTGAGTAAAAATTTATGATACTTTTTTTAAACTTAAAACTACTTTTTCATGCAAAACAGTCACTAAATTCACAATTATTATTCCACAGTAATCCTGCCTATCTTATTTTTTGAAGGTTTTAAAACACTATATATTTGTTTAAATACAATATGCAACTCTAATCTACAGGAAAATAAAAATTTCACCCTTTTTTCCTCTAAGTTGAATAACCAAAAGACTGCTGACAGCTAAAGAAATGCCACAGTGTTAAACAGGCAGGGTCATCTTTTGGCCATACCCTCTCCAATAGTTATGTCCACATGCACAGGTACAAAGTCCAAACAAAAACTTTGACTCAATCAATGAAGTCATATCCCAAAACCAACAGTGTTCCATAATAATACTAATATCTAGATTATGTAAATTAGATTCGGTTTTGAGAATTGCCTGATTCAGATTATATATAAAACATAAGCATGGTTTATAGCAAGAAGCTCAAAGCTCTAAGATTGGAAAGGTTTCATTTACTAAATTCAACTCTGAAGGCTCAAGAGTGGCTTCCAAGGAAAGTTGAAACGCATCCCAGGAGGGCTTTTATACAGTACCAGAGGGAGTCTGCTACTTATAGCCAATAGTCTTTAGTGCATTTCTGCCCTGAACAGGTGATAATTAGTCTAATTAACAGGATAGATTCTGGTTAACTAGTTGGAAAAGAAATTTAACCTCACTTTTGCCAAAGCCTGTCACTCTTAAATCTCTTTATATATCACTCTTTTTCTAAAAGCTATGGAATACATTTTTCTGGCACTTTCAATTCAATTCACGAAATGGATTGAAAAGCTTCTTGTCAAAATAATATCTGGGAGCAGTATTAAAATATTCATTCCAGGTTGCATTAGTCTACGAATAACCAAGAGAATGACTCCATTCCAGAGAAAAACTTTCAAGGATTTTAACTGCTATACCCTCAAAGATTGAATTCATCCTTCAAAGTCTTATTCCCATGAAAATTTTCTTTGTCAAAAACAACACTCTCTGGCTAAACCAAAACAGTCCCAATAGGTATGGTTGGAATTTCCCCCATTACATCACATGTTCTATATCCAAAATTTTTCAGCACAATAGGATCTTAGATCAGGGGCTGGGAACCTTTTTGTGCAAAGGGGCAGAAAGTAAATATTTTTGCCTTTGCAGGCCATAATATCTCCACTGCAACCATTCAAATGTGCCATTTCAACACAAAGGGAGCAGTTGACAATATGTATACAAATGAGTATGGCTTTGTTTCAATAAAACTTTATTTACAAAAACAAGACAGTGGGCCAGATTTGGCCTGCAGGCCATACATAGTTCACCAACTCCTGATTTAGACGATATGCTAACCTTCCATTCCCTCCTTCCTGCCCCTCCATTGAAAAAGAAAAACAACAAAACCTGAGCTACACAGGGTAAAAAAAAACACAACAACTTAATGCTGCTGACAAACAAAAGTCCATTAAGTCCCCTTCACAGTGTTTGAGAAGTTGGTTGAGTCCTGAAATAGTCATGCTTCTTGCAGGGCTTTAAAACTCCAACATGAGAACAGGTGGAAGGAATTACACTGCATATGAAACCCATTCAAGTCACAGGCGGCATTGTTCTTTCCAAAAATACCCCCTTTCAACTGTATCACAGAGGTGGAAGGCTCGCAAAGTTGAAACAATTTAAACTAACCATGGATGTCAAGCACTGGAGAGCAAGACATATATTAAATTGCTTCAAATCTCTAGTCTGCGCTAAATGAAATATTACTGCTTCAAGATAGGTAAGAAAATCATGGATTCATGTATGGAAGGTTAAAATAGTAGTTACAAATAAGGGACTAATATTACTGCTTAAAGAATATATAAAAAGAACTTCTTTCAAAACATCACACTTGCTGAGAAATAAATTCTAAGAGGTCATCTTCTATACCAATCAATCAATTAAAAATTATTTATTGGCATTATCTAGCAATGAGTCCATCCCCCAAAGGGGCTTATGATTCACATGGATGGTCAAGACTAATAGTGAAATTGAGAGAACACAAAAATACCAAAGTATGTGTGACTAAAAGATTTTTTAAAAGATGGTCAGGAAAAGTGTCAGTAAATATAGATGGAAATAGCTGGAAAGGGCTTTATGGATAAGGTGGGGCTTCAGAGAAGTCTTAGAGAAAATGTAAATAATGGAAGCAGCAGAAATGACAAGCAAATGATGTGTGAATGGGGAAGACAACCATCCTAATGCAGGGAGAGGCTGGGTAGTAGGGAGAAAATAAGTTGAATAATTTAAACAGAGTCAGATTAAAATGGTCCTCATAATCAGAAAAGTTTGGCTTTGATAGGACAAAAAGGAACCACCAATCTTTTCTTTTTTCCTCTCTATCTCTAATGG
>JAQZBX010046795.1:0-20666 GCA_029593785.1 Cabassous unicinctus | reverse complement strand
TTTAATTGTTCATAAAAATCAAGATTTTTCACAGTACATACCAATATTTGTAAAATGATATATAAATATATATGCATATATGTGTATTTTCTTACATAAATGTTATTTTATATATATATATATTTTTTAAAGGTGCTTAGATTACCTAATTATTACTCAGAAATTACAAGGATTCCCATGTTCCCCACCTCCCACACCTTCCACAAAATACAATATCCTTTCTTGATAAAAACACTCCAAAAGATAAGATTAAAAGGCAGCTTTCTGAACATGGTAAAGTGCATATATGAAAATCCCACAGACTGAAAGTTTTCCCACTGAGACTGGGAACAAGGCAAGGATGCCCATGGACACCACTGTTGTTCAATATTGTGCTACGAGTTATAGCTACAGCAATTAGGCAAGACAAAGAAATAAAAGGCACTCAAATAGGAAAGGAAAAAACAAAATTTTCACTATTTGCTGATGATATGGTCTTATGTCTAGAAAATCCCCAAAAAAATCCACAACAAAGTTACTAGATCTAATAGACAAGCTCAGAAAAGTGGTGAGATAAAAGATTAATATACAAAAATCAGTAGCATTTCTATACACTATTTTTTTTAAGGAGGTACCGGGGATTGAACCTAGAAAGCAGTCACTCAACCACTGAGCTATATCCACTCCCCAGTAAGAGTTGTTTTTTTGTTTGTTTGTTTTTAGGAGGAACCAGGGATCAAACTCAGGACCTTGTACATGGGAAACAGGCACTCAACAACTTGAGCTACATCCACTCCCCTATACATTATTGAAAAGCAACCTGAGGAGGAAGTCATAAAAAAAATTCCATTTATAATAGCAATTAAAAGAACATCTAAGAATAAACTTAACCAAGGATATAAAGGACCTGTATTCAGAAAACTACAAAATATTACTAAAAGAAACCGAAGAAGACAAATAAATGGAAGGACCCTCCGTGTTCATGGATTGGAAGACTAAATACCATTAAGATGTCAATTCTACCCGAATGGATTTACAGATTCAATGCAATCCTAATAAAAATTTCAACAGCCTTTTTTTAAGCAGAAATGGAAAAGCCAATTATCAAATTTATTTGGAAGGGTAAAAGACCCTGGATAGCCAAAAATGTCTTTAAAAAAGATGAAGTTGGAGGACTCTCACCTCCTGACTTTAAAGCATATTTCTTAGCTACAGTAGTAAAAACAACATGGTACTGGCATAAAGATAGACATACTGACCAATAGAACCAAATCAAGAACTCAGAAATAGACCCTCATATTTATAGTCAAGTGATTTTTTGGCAAGGCTGTTAAGCCCACCCAGCTGGGCCAGAATAGTCTATTAAACAAATGGTGCTGGGAGAACTGGATAGCCATTTCCAAAGAAAGAAAGGACCCTTAGCTCACACCTTATACAAAAATTAACTCAAAATGAATCAAGGACCTAAATATAAAAGCTGGAACCATAAAATTCATAGAAGAAAATGTAGGAAAACATCTTCAAAATCTTGTGGTAGGTGGTAGTCTCTTAAACCTTACACCCAAAGTATGAGCAACAAAAGAAAAAATAGATAAATGGGACCTCCTCAAAACTGAACCTTTTTTTCTTCAAAAAACTTTGTTAATAAAGTGAAAAGGCATTCTACTCAGTGGGAGAAAATATTTGGAAACTGCATATCCGATAAGAGTTTGATGTCCATGTTATGTAAAGGGATCATACAACTCAACAATAAAAAGACAAGAAACCTAATTAAAAATTAAAAAAAACTTGAATAGACATTTTTCCAAAGATGAAATACAAATGGCAAAAAAACCCACATGGAAAAATATTCAACATCACTAGCTATTAAGAAATGCAGACCAAAACTATCGTGCAATACCATTTCACACCTTATAGAATGGCCATTATTAAAAAACAAACATACAAACAGAAAACTATAAGCACTGGAAAGGATGTGGAGAAATAGGAACAGTCCCTCACTGTTGATGGGAATGTAGACTAGTGCAGCCTCTGCGGAAGACAGTTTGGCGGTACCTCAAGAAGCTCAATATAGAACTGCCATATGATCCAGCAATCCCATTACTAGGAATATATTCAGAAGAAGTGAAAGGAAGGAGGCAAACTGACATTTGCACACTGATTTTTATTGCAGCATTATTCACAATTGCTAAAATATGGAACCAGCCTAAGTGTCCATAAACTGATGAATGGATAAAAAAATAATGTGATATTTACATAAAATGAAATATTATTCAGATGCAAAAAGAAATGAAATTGGGATGCATATGACAATATGGATGAAACTTGAAGGATATAATGTTGAGTAAAATAAGGCAGATACGAAAGGACACATATCGTAAGATCTCACTAATATTAACTAAACAGGAAGAGCAAACTCACAGAGGTAAACTCTAGAGTATAGATTATTAGGAGTTAGAATGTGGGTTGAGAATGGGAGCTGATGCTTGATGTATGTAGAATTCTTAATAAAGCTTATTGTAAAAGTGTGGGAGTGAATGCAGTTGAAGATACGTTATTGTGAGTATAATTAACACTTCTGATTTATAAATATGATTGTGGCTGTAAAGGTAGTCTGTGGATGTACACGTCAATTGAAAGGAAGCTAGAGAATAACCTAGGAGAATGTATAACATAGTGATTTCAATGGTGGATGAAGCTTGTGGTTAATAGTATAAATAGGGAAGCAGATGTGGCTCAAGCAAATGGGCTCCCGTCTACCACATAGGAAGCCCCTGGTTCGATTCCCAGGGCCTCCTGGTGAAGGCAAGCTGACCCATGGAGAGCTGACGGCCCGCGCCATGGAAAGCTGATGGCCTGCGAAGCGGAGAGCTGATGCAGCAAGATGACGCAACAAAGGGAGACGCAGAGGAGAGATAGTGAAAGACACAGAAGACCAGGAAGATGAGGTGGCTCAAGCAATTGAGTGCCTCTCTCCCACAACGGAGATTGCAGGATCTGTTCCTGATTCCTCCTAAAAGAGAAAGATGAGAAGAAAAGACAAGCAGACACAGAAAGAACACACAGTGAATGGACACAGAGAGCATACAGCAAGCGCAAACTACAAGGGGGGGAGGGGAATAGTATAAATATAAGAATGCTCTTCCTTTACAAAGAGTTAAGAATGTGGTGATACATGGGAAAATTACAACTAATGTAACTTATGGGTGATAGTTAACAGTAACATTGTAATATTTTTGCAGGAATGACAAAGAAGACATATCAATTCTAAGAGACAACAACAGTGGGGTATAAGGGGGTATGGGATTTTTCCTTTTGGAGTAATGAAAACATTCTACAATTGACTGAGGCGATGACAGCACAACTCTGTGATCAAAATGACAGCCACGAGTGTACACTTTGAATGGATTGTACAAAGCATGGGACTGTATAACACAGGGAAGCCAGTGGTGGATGATGGACTGTGGTTACACAACAAATATGACAACATTCTCTCATGATCTATAACAATTGTATAATACTAATACAGGGTATTAATAATTTGGTGGATTTGGGGGAAAATATACCAAATATAAGGTATGGGCTATAGTTAGTAGTAATATTTTGTGATGTTCTTTAAGATTGTAACAAATGTTTCACAACAATGCAAGTTGGTGGTAGTAGGGTGAAGTATGGGAGCCCCGGATGATGATATGCATGTTTGTTTCGTAAGTTCACAACTTTTACTATACACTTATTGTTTATGTATGTTCATGTATGAATGATATAATTAAATAAAATTTTATTGAAAAAATGGATCAAAGACCTAACGATAAGTACCAAAACTCTAAAACTCCTAAAAGAAAACATAGGGAAGCATCTGCAAGACCTTGTGTTAGGTAATGGTTTCTTAGACTTTAAAAGCACAAGCAACAAAAGAAAAAAATAGATAAATGGTACCTCATCAAAATTTAAATTTTTGCACATTAAAGGACTTCATCATAAAAATAAAGACAACCTACAGAATTGGAGAAAATATTTGGAAACCACATATCTGATAAGGGTTTTATATATAGAATATATGAAGAGATCCTACAACTCAATAACATAAAGACAAATAACTCAATTAAAAATGGCAATAGAGTTGAACAGACATTTCTCCAAAGAAGATATACAAATTGCAAATAAAGCACATGAAATGATCCTCAACATCATTGGCCATTAGAGTAATGCAAGTCAAAAACATATTGAGATACCATTTCATACTCTCTGGAATGGCCAATATAAAAAAAATAGAAAATATCAAGTGTTGGAGAGATGTGGAGAAATAGGAACAGTTGTTCATTGTTGCTGGGAATGTAAATGGTGCAACTGCTGAGGAAAATAGTTTGGTGATTCCTCAAAATATTAAGTATAGCATTGCCAAGTGACCTTCAATCACACTTCTTGGCACATTTCCAAAAGAATTGAAAGCAGGGACTTGATAGTTGCATATGGATATTCATAACAGTATTATTCACAATTGGCGGAAGGTAGAAGCAATCCAAGTGTCAATCAATAGATGAATGGACAAACAAAATATGGTATATACATATAATGGAATATTACTCAACTGTAAAAAGGAGTGAAGTTCTGATACATGTGATAGCATGGATGAAACTTGACAACATCATGCTGAGCGAAATAAGCCAGATACTCAAGAACAAATACTGATATGAAATAATTTGAATATGTAAATTCATAGAGTCAGAAACTAGAAAATAGGTTACCAAGGGCCAGGGTGGGGGAAGGGAATGGGGAATTGATGGTTAATTGTTACAGAATTTCTATTTGGAATGATGGAAACATTTTGGAAATGGATAGTGGTGATGGTAGCACAACATTGTAAAAGTAATTGACAGCATCAAATTATATATTTGAATGTGGTAAAAAGGAGAAATTTTAGGTTCTATAAATGTTACTAGAATAAAATTTAAAAAAAAAAAAAAAAAAACGTTTGACTGTACAACACAGTTAACCCTAATGTAAACTATGGACTATAGTTAATAGTATAATTTTAATAAAACTGTTTCATCAGTTGCAACAAAGTTACACTCTAATACTAGTATAAATACTAGGGAAAACTGTGTGTGATGGGGGTATACGAGAACTCTAATTTCTGCATGATTTTTGGGTAAACCTACAACTTCTCTAACAAATTTGTGCTTGAAGAAAAAGCAGTAGTTCTAATAAGATTTCTTTCTTTTTCTCTAAAGCTTATCTCAGCACAGTAATATTTCCCAAGTAAATGGAAATCACACTCCAGAAAGCCTTAATGAGTAATTTACATATCTTGTTTGTAGGTTTATTGAAACATTGCAAAGGTAAACTCATCACATCTCTTTAGAGGTCTCCATTATTAAAAGGATTGGAAAATTTATAGACCTCATTGAAAATTGAATTCCAAAAGGAAAATGTTCTAGACCTATTAGCTAAAGTTCTGCTATGGTAATGCTGTCTACTAGCAGCAACAGACATCTATTTCTTGCCCATGGGTTGGCCTGGATGGTTGACTTCCGGCTTCTGGTCACGTTCAGGTTCAGGGTTGTTCCACATGCCTCTCGTTCTAGGACCAGTGGCTTTCCAGAGCATGGTATTTTCATCTAGATGGCAGAAAGACAAGAAACCACACCTAACCATGCAAACACATTTGGAAACTTAGTTCATGTAACATCTGCTAATATTTCATCAGCCAAAGAAAATAACATTGCCAAGCTCAAAGTCAGTGGGGCGGGGAAATATACCCCACCTATTCTACTGGGAGGCAGTGCAGAGTGTAAATGTATAGTCCTATCACAGGGTATGAGGAAGCATGGGAAACAATATTCCAACTTGTCATAATAGTTTGTCAGTATTGTAGTTACAGAATCTTCAAGAGTACTGGGAATTAGTAGTTAATTTCTTGCCTATGCCCCAGTTTCTAGAAATTTTGACAATACGACAATATGTAACATTACAAGCATGTGTTTGTTTCTGCAAGCAAATTCTGCCTTTATAATGGAGTATATAACTCATCAAAGAAAATATGTCTAAATTCTTTGGCTTTTAGTTTACTGAGCTATAATATAAAATTATTCCTTTGACTTTTATTAATAGTTTTGATTAAGAGTTAGTATGAGTGATCTTATGTTTCAGCTATCCTGATCTACCTGGACAGTTACTACATCACCAGCCAGCCAAAGTAAAACATAACAGAAGTTCACAAAACTATCTCCAACGACCTTTATCATATGCTATCCCATGGTCAAATTTGCTTTGACCAATGATCTATAAGAAAGAGATCACAGATCCATTAGTGGTTTACGACAAAGATCTAAGGCTTAGATGCTAGAGGCAAATCTTTGAGTGTTTATATGATGCTATGACCCAGCTAATTTGAAAAGCACTGATCCCATAGCTCTGAGCTCCTTCAAACCAAGTCTCCCATTTAGTTCAAGCAGCATTAACCACTGAAATATGGGTACTCCTTTCTGAAGAAACAGAAATGCTTAGAGCATTGTGTCTACTTACTTGTGATCTTCTCTGGTATATATTATGCCTAGCTCTTTGTTTGATGTAGAGGTTAACTAATGGAAATCAACCTTGACCGTGTGTAGGCGATCATTTTTATTGTCAGTCCTCACACCTGTACTAATTCCTTACCTAACCCATGGCATGTGAAAGAAGACTACCTTTCATCAATGGATTAATGAAAACTAAGGTATCAAATATATTAGAGAAAATAAAAAATGTAAATGAAAAAACACTAGAAACTGCCTCAGGTTATAGAAGTTAGGGAGTTTTCAATGTGCCCGTTTGAAGGAGGAGCTTCAGGAACAGGGCAGGAATACAGACTTCTGCATTTCAGAGCAACAATTTTCAGTAACCAAGTTCCTGATATTGTAAAACTGTCAGTTCAATATTACTGATCTTATTCCTTCTGAGACCCCATTACTATTTTATTTCTTTGTAGTTCTTGTGCACTGGGGTGACTTTGCCTGGGATACTCCACAGAGTTTTGTAACAATAAAATCCTGCCTTATTGAAGGCCCCTTATTGAGAGATTTATCCATCATGGTGTACATTCAGACATGAATAAGAAATTCAAAATATCTGTCTTTTAGATCTCCCTGAGAATATCTAGTTAACAGCAGCTTAGACACACTGTAGTTGAAATATTACATTGTTATGCTTAGTTAGGGATTTCTGGGAATCCCAGATTCCACTGAGAGGAACAAAATTCTGAAGTCTTACTACATTTGTGGAGTCAGACTTAAATGAGAAAAGAACCTTCGTTTTTTTCACCATGTATAAATATATCAGAGGTAGAGAACTTTTGACACAGAGGCACCCTTGAAATCAGGGCCTTTGATGAGCCAAGCTGTGCAAAAGGAAGGTTGGGATGCCTCATCTCCCCCTTTGGATTGCTTTTCTCTTTGGCATCATTCTCTCTTTCCCCAACCTCCTACTGTTCTTAAAGAAGTTTCCAATTGTTCTACTTAAACTTTCTTGTTTCTGTAGCCTTTTTTCTAATAATTGTCTGGCTTGCTAAGTGAGATTTGCACAGTCTGAAGGAAAGGTCATTTGTGGCACAAGAGCCTTTTCTTTTCTTTTTAAATCACTTCCCCCATTGACCAATAGCATACCTATAGAGCTTGTTCATCACATCTCTCCAACATCACCTGTTCTACTAGGTATTTCTTTCCTCTCACTGATCTTCTCCTGCCTTTGCTTTGTTTCTTCTTTCTCTTGTCTCCCTAGCCTCCCTTACTTTTAGATTTTCTCATTCCCTTTCTTTTTCTCATTTCCACTCTACCTCCCCACATGTCTTTATACTGATTACTTCTGTTATAATCATCATATATTGGTGGGAAGGAATCTTAAAGACCATCAAATCAGACTCATTCATTTTACAGATGAGAGAGCTGAAGTCCAGAATGATTGTGACTGCCAACATCACGTGGCTTGAGCCAAATCCCCCAATACACAGCTAATTCTCCTCCCACCATGGCATACTGTGCATGGCTAACAGAAGTGTCAACTCTGGTGTGACAGGTTTCTTCCATTATTATAATGACAGAACCTATTTATTGGCAACTGACAATGTAATATTGCTCAGCTTTGAACATAATGTACGTTCAGAACATTTGTCAGTTCTAAATCATGATCACATATTGTAAGTCACCAAAAATTCAAGCATCGATCCTGCTCCCACCACTCCCATATTTTGCTGCATCCAGTTCTCAGAAACACTGTCCACTCTCCTTTCTAGGTGCCAGAATCACTCCTGCCCAGGGTTCTCTGTAGAGCAGAGAATGGAATCCTGGTGTGAGGTTAGGGTGGGCAGAGATACTGTAATGGATTGAATTGTCTACCCCAAAAAAGACATGTTCAAGGCTTACCCCCCAGTCTCCTGACTGTGATCCTATTTGGAAACAGAATCTTTGAAGATGTTAGTTAAATGTGGCCAAACCGGATTAGGATGGGCTATAATCCGTATGACTGACTCCCTTATAAGGAGAGGAAAGGTGGACACAGACAGAGGCAGAGATGTCAGAAGCCAAGCTAACCATGGACTGCTGGCCACCCACAGAAGCCAGGGGAGAGGTATGGGATGGATTCTTCCCTTTAAGAGGAGGCATTACCCTGCCGACACCTTGATTTCAGACTTCTAGCTTCCAAAACCATGAGATGACAAATTTCTGTTGTTTAAGCAACTAGTCTATAGTATTTTGTTACAGAAGCCCTGGCAAACAGAGACAGTGACAAACCCAGAACCATACATTTCAGGAATTCAGGATAGCTTGCCAGTGGCAAAGACTCAATCATTAGAGAATCCAGCTCACAATTGGACAGACTATGCCCCGTCCAGCCTTTAAGGTTTTAAATCACTGTTTTGTTATTGTGTTGCTGGTTTTTGTATGTCTTTTAAATCTCAGAGATTGTTTAGGGCAGATTTTCTGAAATAAAATTAGAACTAAAAATACTTCCAGAGTTTCTTTCAATTGCTTGGGCTGTGCTGTTCGTATTTTCTCCTCCTAACAATCAAAAAGAATAGTAATGATAGCTAACATTTACTGAGTGCTTTTTCTGAGGCACTGTGCTTAGCCTTCATGTGGACTACCTTAGTTCATCCTCACAGAAATTACATAAATTAGGTACCGCTGTTAGCCATGCTTTACAGATGAAACATAACAATTAGAGGTAGCCAGAATTTGAAGCCGAGAGGTTGACTTCAGAGCTGGGAGTTTGAAGTAAGGGAGCTACTGCCACCATTTCCAATTCAGTGCACCCCTTGCCACTGAGAGTTCACATTTTGAAGCAATTTGACTGCTGGGGGTACAGGGAAGCAGCGGCTCCCTTTTCTGCCATCCCTGTACCCACAGTGAAGCTATGCTTGCATCTTAGCAATGCCTTATAAATTAACAACAAGTATCTGATCCTGTCCAGCAAATGTACTCAAAATCTGTTTAGCTTTATCTTCTTTTGGCACAGAACACAAGACTTGCCCCTGCACTCATCATTTTTTAATTTGCATTTCATCTTACACAGTTGATCTCTTAAATGAGTCATTTGTAACTTATCCTTGTTAAGCAGATGAAATTTAGCTGGCCTTGGGCAAATGCATAAATTGCTTTTGAAATTTCCAAATTTCAACAACCAACAAAAAGCTAATTCTTTTGTAATTGCAACATGTCCTCATCCAATACAGAAAACTGGAGTCTCCCAGAGATGTTTTATTATCATGCAAACAATTTAAAAACTAAAACATAGATGCACAAGCCAACCTTTGCTTTTAAGACTACACAGGCTCTCCTTTTGCAAATTAAGGCTGCATCCTTTCTAAACAGAATCCTGTAATTTAGAAATAGAACCCTTGAAAAGAGTGCCAGGTAAGTATCTAAGACAAATAGCAGGTGCCGATGGCTGATACTGAATAGTCCTTAATTACAAGTAGCATATGCAGGAGAATAAATCAGTGTAACTCAAACCATTCCAAACTCAAAACATATAAATCAAATAGACGAATTTATGGACTACATTTCTTCTAGAGTCTGCATTTATTTGCAAATGAATTTGCTTTCTCCCCGAGAGTTTTTATGCCCAAAGGAAAAAGAAAAGAACACAGAAGGAACATCTTTTCAAAGAAAATCCTTCCAATTGGTAACTTTAACCCATTCCTATTCATTTCCTCTGATACTTGACTACTTTGATTACTTCAGTACATTCGATATATATAATATTGCCTGCTCCACTTACTCTCATTTTCTCAACTAATTTGGACATGTGTAGACCTCCTCCTTTGTTTAAAAAATAATACTATTTTGAACAAAACTTTCCCACACCTTCTTAGAAAAGTAGTCTATTCTTGGTGTCTCCACTTCTCCCACTCAGTTTTTGACTTACTAATTAATGAATTGGTTAATTAATTATGCATCCATTAATTCAATAAATATATATTAAGCACCACTACACATAAAGCATTGTTGGGAAAAATATAAATGATCATATTTCACATTAATCGCATCATCTACTTGCCACAAGAAAGTAATTCAATAAAACTAAATCATTACAATTTTCAAAAATTAATGATACATAATTTCTTCCAGGAGATTTGCATGTTTTAAAGCCATTCAAGGTTATGCTTTAACTTCTGCTGGTTGGAATTTCAGGGAAGCATGTGCTTAGAGAAGGACTGCTGCTTCTGCCTGTACAAGGGGTGAAATGGGAAGCTAGATGAGAAACTAAACAATAGAGAGATAAATGGAGGTGGTTGGAAAAGGTGAGACAGAATAAGATACAACAGATTAAGCAGAGTTTCAGCCAGGGGTGATTGTGGCTCCTAAGAGACATGTGGCAATGTCTGGATACATTTTTGATTGTCACTTAGGGAGAGAAATACTGCTGCCATTTAGCTGGTAGAAGCCAGATGTGCTGCTAAACATCCCACAATGCACACAACAGAACCCTATAACAAAGAATTAACCTGCCCAAAATATCAATAGTGCCAAAATTGAAAAACCCCGGATTACAGGACTGAATATAAATTGTGGGGTTTTTTTGTAGGGTTATTTTTTCCTCTTGCATTCCATGTCAGTTGTGATCAAAAGCAACCTGTAAATGGCTGGGATGGATCAGCATGAGTGTCTCCAAAAACAAGTATGGATAAAATTCTGTCAATGTTCAGAAAACAGGGCAATTTTATTTCCATGAGAAGGAGATGACATTAGCCGTAGAGAGAAAAGGAGAGAACAGCTGTGATATTTTAGAGAGTACTGGGCTGCTCATCAGAATACTTGGGTTTGAAGCCAGACTCATATTTACAAGACATTGTCATCTGCACAAGAAACTAAAACTTCAGTAGCTTAGTTTATTCATCTTTGAAAACAATCTGACAGAGTAGTTACAAGGGGTAGAACAGGTAACAGTCAAGAATACATTTAACACATACTAACCATTATATAGCTTATATTTAAGAAGGTTTTACTATACATCTGGCACTGATCTAAGCACTTGTTTATGTATCAACGCATTTAATCCTCATGACCAACTTTGGAGTAGGTAGTAGTATCATCTCCATTTTATAGATAAGAAAATTTAGGGTCATAAAAGTCAAGCAACTAGCTCAAGCTCACACAATTAGTAAATAATGGTAGTGTCCTGGCTCCAGAGTCCACACACAGTACCACTCAGCTTTTCTGAGGTGTTAGTTTGTCAGCTGTGTCAGAGTCATTGAGGATAATGAGGTGCTAGGTAGGGCTATTCAGTCAACAAACAACTCTTGAGCGTCTACTCTGTGCCAGCCACTAGAGATGAAGTGATGAGCAATATAGATATGGTGCCTGCCCCCTTGGAACTCACACGGTCAGCCAGCATGCACAAAGGTAGAGCTTGTTAAAAATGTGAATTCCCAGACTCATTCCTGAGAGTCCAGTTTGGTTACTCTGTAGGGGCTCAGGATTCAGCAATTCCAATGAGTACACTAAGTACCTGATACTAAAGGTCTGATGACAATACTTGCACAATAATTGGTCAACCACTAGTTTCATAATATGTACCTTTGGGTGGATATGAGACCACATGAGTCCCTTACAAGTCAGTATCACATTATTGGGAGAGTGATTCAAAATATAAGCCTCGTGCTAGATAGTTTACTCATTAAGGGCAGGGAGAATGTCAGAGCAGCTCTAAAGCAAGAGAGGTTACCTGATGGGCCCTAACTCCTAACAAAATACCAGCTGAAAGTCAAGAATTCTCAAAGTCCCCTTCCAGAAGGAAGGCCTTTTGGTATTCACATGAATGATGTGCCCTCATTATTGTCTCTCAATTCCACGCAGGGCAGTGAGTGACTCATTGTGGAGTAGCCTGACTGAGAATCAAGGAAATATAACTCCAATGGGTAGCATTGGAGTTCTCAGGGTATAGCTCCCAATTTCATTCCTCACTATAGTGGGCCTTTGCCTGTTCCCTCTTTGCATGCATGCTAAGAGTGAATGAAAAACCAAAGATTTTGCCTATATTATTATTTAAGCAAGAGAATATTAAGATATATTCATATACAAAACTCCTCTATAGTTACAACTATAATTCTTTCAGCCCAACATATCCCTGTCCAATAGAAACTTTAAAAACTAATGTCCTATACCACTGATTGTACCTGGTGTTAAGAACAGTGTATATTCTAGAGAAGCAGAAGACCTGGCTCTAATCAGCCATAGAGCTTGTAAAATTCACAAAATTGCTAGGTCGATCCAATTCCACAATAAAACAAAAGAGCTAGTGAAGGTGATCTAGAATAGACATTTGCTGCCATAAGTGGAATATGAAATCAATTTAGAGAGTCAAGAATAGGAGATAAGAAAGTACTTCCCTATGGTTAGTAAATGTCAGAGTGTGTGTGAAATTTTTGTTTTAGACACAACTATGTAGCTACTGAGTCATGACATAAAATGTATTTTCCATTATAGGTCTTGGTCAACATTGGTGGAAAGCTACTGATTGAGAAGATCCCTTCTAGCTCCAAAGCTCTCAAATCCTGTGATTTCACCTCACCAGCTGCTGGCCTTGTAAATTACCATGATGCTAACTAATCCAAAGTTGTTCCTGCTTCACAACAGCTTCAAGCACCAGATGTGTCCATTATCAGCATATTCTAAAGAATATTCATGCTTCCAGAAGATAACTGCCCACTCTCCTGTGGCCTCTTCTCTTGTGAACTAAGTCTGATATTTTCCACTGACCAATAGAAACTGAACTACATTGCTACAACTATATTCTCTAAAATGAGAGAATAAAATTTTAAATACTAGGCCAAAAAAAGTCACACCAATCAAACTTGTAGAATGGGAAAGAGTATAAAGGCCCACCTGAGACATGAGCTCAGAAAATTGGCAGGTATGTAATTAAACCATGATGTTTGGAGGAGCCTGAATAGAGAGAACAATAAAAGAAGGATAAACTAAAACCCTGGAGAAACTATAAGCAGTGGTTCCTCCGGCTCTTACTCTTCCAAACCCTCACACCCATTCTGAGGATTCTGTTGGAACTACTTTACTCCCTGCCTAAAAATAATTAAGTTGAACACATTATTTTATAACTTGGGATTTATAATATACAGTTGGTTCTTATTATTTGAGGTAATGTTCTATAAAGTCACCACAAACACTGGATTTAGGTTCCTGCAAACCTCTGGTCATAACATGTTCATCATCAATCAAGACATAACTTTGTGTTATGTGTGTTTGTTTAAAGACACC
The DNA here is from genome assembly GCA_029593785.1 of Cabassous unicinctus. Taxonomy (NCBI): domain Eukaryota; kingdom Metazoa; phylum Chordata; class Mammalia; order Cingulata; family Chlamyphoridae; genus Cabassous; species Cabassous unicinctus. Next base: position 6,933 of record JAQZBX010046795.1, on the reverse strand, counting down.
TTATTTAATATCATTGTTGATTCATTAGCATCGGCAGCCAACAGCACTATAACTCATGCCTGAACAAAGCTTATCTATCACACATATTTTTCCATAAGGCAAATCACAGCCTTCTTGTGCTTAGGAACATTAGAAATCACTTCAGCACTATGATTGGGGGCCATTTTGAGCAACAAAATCAGCAACAAAAGGCACAAAAGTGTCAAAACATGGCACTGAATATGCTGTGAAAAGGACACTTGGTTACAGTGTGAGAGCTGAAACAAGAAGTCAGAGCATCGCTTTGTTCGACCTCAGCTGGGAACATGCACATTGAACAACTCAAAGTTTTCACCACTCTGGGCATGTTCACCAGTGACTGTGAAAGAGCTGTGAGTATCCAAGTTTTGGAGTTATAGATAAATTTTAGCAAGTAGGCAAATTTGCAAATGCGAAGTCTGGGACTAATAAGGATCTACTGTAGCCTCTCAGTGACAATTTTTTTTTAGTATAGGGTAAGTGGGAGTTACCCTCTCCCAATGGTCACTCCTACTCTCTCTATCCCCACAGAAAATGGTATCAGAATCTTGTGAGGCAACTTTTCGATTGTACCTATCCACCTTGAGATTCTAAGAATCAAAGAGGATTAAGCTCAATCTTTCACATCTGAAGGTCATCCCAATGGGATAATGTATTACATTATTTTGTGTCTCTGTGTTTAGAGAGTAGCCATAGAAGGCATCCAGCCCAAAAGCAACAGCAACAAGGAGCAGAAGTAATTTTGGGGTACATAAAAAAATGTCCTTGAAGAATCTCAGATACATATGGGAAAAGCTTTGCAGACCTGGAGTGCCTGGTACACAGTTGGAGATTTTAGACAGCTCGACTGTTATCAAGAAATTATCAAAAACCAGTGAGGCCTGAAGATATTTTTATGACATACAAAAGGGTATAACTTCGCTTTAAATAATCCCACTCAGAAATCACTTGAGCCATTTCTTAAACATACTTGCTTCATCTTTTCAGGCACAGTAATTGCTAAGAAACATCATCCTTACTCACAGGGACAAGCGATTATTAAGAACAACAACAAAGGGGTGGTTCATCAGTTAGGTGCTGTTCATCCATCATTTACAGGGTGCAACTGCATCATGCAAAGCATTGCGGGGGGAAGAGGGCACCATCTAGATGCTCACCCATACCTCTGGTCAATCTAACTTTACTTTCTCTGAGAGTAAAAGCCACAGTAATTTAAAGTGAATTCAGTGGGAATTGGAATTTTCTGTATACACAGGAGAGGTGGAAATAATCAATTAACTTGATAAGTTTTCTGGGAGTTTTCCAAAAAATTTAAGCAAAATTAGCATTGATTAATCGTGAAACACATTTACCTTGTGAACCTCAGAAAAATGAATTTGATTTCCTAGTTTCTATAAAATATCAGTTCCAGACTTAGTCCTTCATTTAATGAAAATGCATGGAATTTAGTGTTGCCTTGGGCACTTTGGGCATTGCATTAAGTGGATAAAAAGGACTGAGAAGGCACACTTAAATTCTTGAGAATCTAAAGTCTGGCTGAGAAGGTAAGTTAAACAAAGTGAGATAAATCAATATTACAATTTTCAGGATCTTCCTTTTGTCACTTCTCCACATGATCTATATAATCCCATAAACAATTCTCACACAGTATCATGTGATTGAGTATTCTTGAAAGAATGGTTCAACATACACAGGATCATAGCAAAGATAAACAGATGAGTGATAGAAGCAGTGTCTATAGTAGAGGGAGAACCTTTTTTAGGACAGATACTTCAACATCTGCTGGGTTTTGTAGCTCGAATTCCACAATTTGCCCATGATCTTGTTGAAGACCACATGTCACAAAAATATAGTAAAATTTGTTCAAGGACAAAGTAGAAAATTAGATAATAGTTATTAAACCAAAATAAGGTTGTTTCCTTTTAGGTAACTAAGAACTGGTGTATAATTTCAGTTATGTATTGCTATAGAACACAAGAATTATAAAGCACCTAGTCCATTATTGTATTAGCCTTTTCCCAAATAATTGGTTTGCTCCTTGAATCATGAATTAATTGGATCTCTAGATTAGAAGAAAACTTTTAATTTATCTACTATGAACATCCGTCTGAAAATCAAGCTCTGTATATTTTTGGTTTTGGAAAATGTTTGTCTCTTCAGCCTCTGGTTAGATCTCCATATGATGGGAAATTCCCTGGTTCCAAGAACACAGAGGCAGGCTAACTCCTAGTGCCTCTCCTCTTCTTTGATATTATCAGTGTCTATTTATATGACCCCAGGCAATAAAAATACCCCTTAAAGATATCCTATCAACTTTCAATTCACCACTGTATTTCACTTAAATGAAGGAGTATCACCTATTGTTTTAGCCACACCCCATTTATGACAATGTACATTGGAATGGCCTCGCTTCAAAGCCTATATGATGATATTCCTCTTCCTCCATCAGCATCACTAGAAAATACTCCTTCAAAACATATGCAGGCTGGATTTTTCACATCTCATCTGCAATATGTGAGTTTTTACAGAACTCTAGGCCTACAGGATATTGTTTAAAATGCAGAATCAGTATTACTGCGATATAAAAAGTATTATATCATTTTGAGTGCGTAAATCCAAAGATTGTCAGTGCCCACAGGCCAAGTGCATGCCAGTAGATTTAAGAAGGTGGCTTAGGTCCCAGATGATGCAAGGGGACAACAGAGGGACTTCAGGGACTCATGGCCAGTTAAGCAAGCATAGGCTGAGGGCATTGATCTCTACAATATGGTACTGCAGCCAGATGCCAGGAACCAAGTAGCACTGGCCAAGGATTTGCAGCTGTGCTTAGAAGAACCAACTGTTATCAGGATGGCCTCAGCCATCCCGAGGAGTGGATTAAAACTAGGATGAGGAATAGATCAAAACAGAACTGGAGATGCAAGCACAAATAAAAGCCTTGTTTCAACCAGGGCTGAAATAAAGAGAAAGCTCCTCCAACTCTAAGTTCATTTAGGGTAAGGACTATGCCTTGATCACTTTTATAGCACCAGCACCCATCCCAGTGGTCATTCACTTATTGTTTGACAAAGACGGAATGCTTTGCACCAATGGTTTACATGAGAACTCAGATCTCAACCTCCAGTCCTCTTCCATTTGGTTTTATTTTATTTTTACTTTATCATTATTTTACGTTTTTACTGAGATACAATTTATATGCAGATCTTAAAGTTTCAGTTCAATGCATCCACTTGTGTGACGAAGCTGGCTTCACAGGTGTACAGCTATGCAGTCATATAGGGGCCCATACTCAGAAGGGCCCTGGGCTTGGTACAATGCTCTGCTGTGACCATTTTGAAATTCTTAGCAATTTTTGAACAAGAAGCCCACATTTTTATTTTGCACTGGACCCTGCAGGTCCTGTGTGTAATCTACACCTCTATCTACATCTCTATTATTTGACTAGAAGTTTCCCTCATTCCGTTTTACCACACATTAGTTTGCCTATCCTGGATCTTCTAAAATAATTAGTGTGTTCTCTTTTTGTAAGGGGCCTTACCTACAAAAAGTCCAGCAGCAAAGCTGATCTTGAAACATAGTTTCTATATAACAGGTAAGTGACCAGTCATTGGTCACATTTCTCCATAATCTCTGGTCTGCCTGGAACTTAGTAGTTGCTTAATAACTTTGAATGGCTAAGCAAATGAACAAATGATCTTTAGTGTTTTCCAGACTCTATAAACCTACATCTTCCTACATCTTCAAGATCAATGCTTCAATGAAGCATTTCTTTTTCTCTGGAAAGCCTGGCTGACTGAAATATTCCCCTTTTAAGGGTATAAAATCTAGGAAACAAATCAGGAAAAAAATATATATAACATGTCCCTCCATGTATTAAGTTACTGTAAGTAAAAATGTGACAATTTTGAAACTATCGGAACAATTGCATTTTTAAAAGAACAATTACCCATACATTTTATTTAATGGGAGGCTGTAGTGTTATCACATGTATGAAATCACCCTAACTACATTCGCTTAATACAAGAAGCACATTATTTGCCTATTATGTCCAGAGTAGACATTGATAAGTAATATTAGCAATAAACATAGTAATAAATAATTTCCACAGTTAGCATTTATGAAGCACTTTCCTTCCTAGGCAATGTGCCAATAGGTTAAATGTATCATCAGTTTGACCTTGGGCAAATGACTCAGCTTCTTGCTTTGAAAATAAGAGCTCTACTTTCCTGACAGATATGAGGATTACTGGGAAAATGCACATTTTTCATTGCTTCCTGGGGTGCTGTAACTAAGTACCACGAACTGGGTGGTTTACTAAAATAGAAATGTATTGAATCACAGTTCTGAAGGCTAGAAGTCCAAATCAGGGTGTCGGCAGGGCCATGCTTTCTCTGAAGTCTGTAGAGTTCCGGCGTTGGTTTGCCAGCAATCCATGGGTTGTGACATAACTCAGTCTCTGCCACTGTCACATGGCCATCTTTTCTCTCTGTCTGTATCCAAATTTCCTCTCCTTATAAGGATACCAGTCATATTGCATTAGCACCCATCCCAATCCAGTTTGACCAATTAAGTATGATTTCTCTAAGTAGATCAATGAACTGTTCTTTAGCAAAATATTTGCCTATAGTATCAAGTTTGCACATTGTATTTTTATCTTCTGGTGCCATGATTTGCTCTGGAAGTCCAGTCAAGTGAATTTTTACATACTTTTCTGAATTTAGTGAATCAATAAAAGCAGCATTTTCTTGTCATTTCCCTGAGAACTACTCTTATTAAACAAAACCCCAGACTCTCATTTAGCTGCTTGCGTGAGCAAAGTTAGTCAACTACTTTATTTGATTGGGAATCTGCCAGGAGCCATTCTTTCTGAATTTTATTATGTAGCAAGGATGAACAACATTACACTGATCCATCAAAATGTTTCTGGTAAGTTCTGGAGAGATCACAATGCTCATCTTTTTAAAAAAATAATACCCTTTTCTAAAATTATTTTCCTTTAACTTAGGAAGTTTAGACTTAATAATATTAGATGTTGTGTTGAATATCTTTTCTTTGCCCCTCACACCCAACCCCTACCCTTCTCCATGTTGGGTGGCCCTGGGAGCTGCCATGCCCTCCAGCTTAGAGTGTAGGCAGCAGCAAGATCAAAGGGAGAGAGGAGGGAAGGTCAAAGTATTTATTCTCTTTTCTTCTTCCTACCGGGTCACCCTAGGTTGGCTGCATTTTTCTTCCAAAGGCCATCTCTCTCCACACAGTCCTGTCTCTGCAGTGCTAATAGCCCAGAGCAATAGTGTCTCTTTTGATATTTACTACCTAGATACCTCACTGCCCCTTATTCCTTTTCTTGGGTGCTGCCCACATCTTTGAAAATAATCCCTTTATTAAACTCTCCTTAAATCATCCAATTCTGATTGTTAGAGGTGACTTCCGTTATACACCAATGTCTAGGCTGGAGAATCTAAAGCAGAATTTCCCTGAGAATATTCTTGAGACAGAAATAAAAAGGTTCCAATGTCAAATTAGTTTGACAGAGTGGGTTAAGCAAAATTAAATGCATTTCTTACTTTAAAACCTTGTGCATTTTTGATGTGTAAATCTTCACTGAGAATCTCCAAGAGGGGGAAATTGTAAGGAGCATTTCCTTTTTCCATTTTTTGTTTGTTTGTTTGTTTTGTTTGGCACTGAGCAGTTTCTAATTCTAGGCTGCAAAAGGTGAAATCAGGGTAGGACTTTAGTGGCATGATAAAGGAGGTAGCCATGCAGAAGGCTTGATGGTAGTAGAAGCTGTCAGGTGGCCACAGGCTCCTATCCTGTGCAGGTAGCAGGGCCTTGAATAGGACACTGTGAAAGGGTCTATGGATGCTGAGCTATGTTTGCCATTACAGTGAAGGATTTCTGTCTGTTGTGTTCAGCTAATTGGTATTTCTTCTGCCTCCTCCTTAGTGGGGATTTCTGTTGCTTGCTGTCAGTTCTCATCACAGTCTCTCCCCACTATCCACTGTTTTCTTCTCTCTTCTAGTCACATTGAATTTGCAATTTGCAACTGCATTTGCAGTTGTCTTTCTAAGATGTACGATATTATACTGATATTTCAAAATATTCTTTCATCACTCTTTTCACTCTTTCCCCTGTTATTTCTCCAGGTTTCTGGGCTTTGATGTCAATGATAACTGAGCTTAATTGCAATTATTAGCCAATAAGATGATGCTCTTCCTTTTAGCAATTCAATGACTTCAAAGAAGTTAAGGAATGTTTTTATTGTTTTGAATTGGTAACCTTATTGTTTATTTTCATATTCACTGTTGTTTTGGAAAGTTAATATTGCCAGCCATCTTAAAGTCAGATAACCACCCAACTGAACAATGCTATTATTATTTTTCATTTTGTTTGACTCAATTCAGTTCATTTTACTAGTATACAGCCGTATTTCAAAATACAATGACACTATAATTGGTTTCAAATAGCACTATATACTTTCTGCAATCAATGTTTTATTATACCATTCCTATATGAAAGTGTCTACTTACAAAGGAGATACAACTTTATAGCTTGAAACATAGACATAGTAATGACCCCCTTGGCTACTTGATTTCATATTCCCTAATTCTCATAGCTAGGGAGTCTTAACCTCAGGAAATTAGGTTCAGTCTAGGCTGATAATTGAGGAAAAGCCCTAGACTAGAACAAGAATGATTCCACATCAAGATAGGTTTGCCTCTGATCTCACTCTAATCCTGAACACCAGTTTTTATAATTTTACTCTTGCCTTATTCCTCCTGAGAGGCTGCCTGTCTCCTCCTCTGATCACAATGACTAAGCCTCTGTCATATAGGAAGTATACAGCAGTGTTTGGTCTTGCAGACATGTCTTTTAGTGTGTAGTGTTAAGAATACAGGCTTTAGTGTCTGACTTCCT
>JAQZBX010046794.1:0-12816 GCA_029593785.1 Cabassous unicinctus | reverse complement strand
GACACTGGAATTATTAATCAAAGATGTTATGTCAACTTTCCTAAATCAGTTCAATGAGCTTAAGGAAACATAGACAACAAACTAAAGGAAATCTGGAAAACAGCACATGAAAAATGAAGATTTTGGTAAATGACAGAAATTGTAAAAAGAACTCGAGAAGGAATTCTACATCTGAAAAGTAAAATAAATAAAAAATTCACCACAAGGGTCAGGAGCAAATTTAAACAGGCAGAAGAAAGAATCAGCCAACTTGAAGACAGGACAACTGAAATTATCCATGCTGAGAAGCAAAAGAAAAAAGATTATAGAAAAGTTAACATAGTCTAAGTTACCTGTGGAACATCATGAAGCATACCAACTGTAGCAGTTTGATATTATTGATGAATTCCAAAAAGTAATATTGGATTATGTTTGTAAGCTGGTCTTTCCTCTGGGCATATTAGAGTGCATTGGATTCAGAGGTTTTATTTTTACTTGATTAAATAATGATTAAGGCTTTGATTGGGCCATGCCAGTAGGACTTTGCATCCCCACCCCCTTGGTGGTCAGGGACTCAAAGAGAAGCCACACTGCAGGAAAGGGAGTTTTGATGTTGGACTCTTGAGCTGGAGCACCAGAAAATAAGCACACAGAGGAGCTTGGTAGTGAGGAAAGAGAGAAGGCCCTGGGAAGAGAAACAAGCTGTTCACCTAATAGTCTACAGCTGGCCTTGTGGAGATAACAGAGCAGCTAAGACCAGAGAGAGGCAAGCCCCAGGAAGAGAGGAACCCAGGAAGCCTGAACCCTTACAGATGTTGGCAGCCATCTTGCTCCAACACATGGCAATAAACTTTGGTGATGGAGGTAACTTATGCTTTATGGCCGGGTAACTGTAAGCTTCTACCCCAAATAAATATCCTTTATAAAAATCAATTGATTTCTGGTATTTGCATCAGCACCCCTTTGGCTGACTAATACACCAACATATGCATTATGAGATTCCCAGAAAGAGAAGAGAATAAGAATGTGACAGAAAGAATATTTGAAGAAACAATGGACATAAACTTTCCACATTTGGCAAAAGACCAATAAGCTCAATGAACTCCAAACAAGATAAACTCAAAGAGATCCTCACCGAGACACACTAAAAAAAATCAAATTGTCATATGCCAAAGACAAAGAGAAAATACTAAGAGCAGCAAATGAGAAGTGACTAATCACCTACAAGGGATCATCAATAAGATTAAGTGCTGATTTCACATCAAAAACCATGTATTCCAGAAGGCAATAGGATGACATGTGGCTATTATTTAAGAATAGAAAGTAACAAGTGGTGAAGAGGATATGGAGAAATTCAAATACTCCTGCATTGTTGGTGGGAATATGAAATATTGCTGCCACTGTGGAAAATAGTTTGGTGGTTCTTCATAGAGTTAAACATGGAATTACCATGTGACCCACCTATTCTGTTCTTAGATATATACTGAAAAGAATTGAAAGCAGGGATTCAAATGATTACTTGTACACTGATGTTAGTAGCAGCTTTAGCTTTACAACAGCAAAAGGTAGAAACATCCAAAATGTCCATCAACAGATGAATGGATAAACAAATGTATACCCGTACAATGGAAAATTTTTCAGTAATGAAAGTAATGCAGTTCTGAAACATACTACATGTTGGTTAAACCCTGAGAACATTATACCAAGTGAAATAAGCCAGTCAAAAAGAGAAAAATATTGTATGATTATATGAAATATCTAGAATAAAAAATTCAATTCATAGGACAGAAAGTAGATTAGAGGTTACCAGAGGCTGGAGGGAGGGGGAGATGGGGAGTTATGCTTTAATGGGTATAGATTTTCTGATTTGGGTAATGACAGCCTTTAGATGATGGATGGTATTGATGGAAGCAAAAGACTGGAAAAAGTAATGACACAATTGGACACTGAAAATGGTTAAAATGGCAAATTATATATATATATATATAACCACAATAAAAAGTTTACAGTTATTTAGAGTCCTAGAAACCTAAGATCCTGTGAAATATTGCTTATCATTCAATAGACCTTCTTCATACTAAAACATAAGACTGATTTCATTTAATGAATACTTTTTAATTTGAAATCACAGTCAATTTGAATCTAGAGGATATAATAGGCTCATAATGACTAAATCCATTTTTCAGAAATGATGTCCCTTAACAGATATTTGTTTATAAATTTGTGGTTATTGTCTTTCACTATGTTCAGCTATTTCAAGTTAACAGGCAAATTTAATTTTTCAATATATTTTTTACTTAAACTAATATTTGTCCCTGTGGTAGAAGAGTAAATATAAAGTCAAATGATCATTTTGCCAGGATCCAATAGATTTTGAGTTCCTAATATTCCCCCAAATCATTACAACTGTAAAATAATAATGTTAAGAAAAACAACAAATATATGTACAAAACATATATCTCAAGTTGTTATTAAATAATAATTCTAATAAATATGAGAATGTGTCATTTTATTTAATTTATTAATGGGGGAGATTTTAGAAAGGAGAAGAGCCTGTTAATAGTGCATTATAAAAACAGAAATGAATAAAATTAGTTGGGAAAGTAATGCTAAAATAAAATTGCTGTGTTAAATATAAGACAGAGCAATAAAACCATCATCTTTGGAGCTTAATTGTTCACCCAGCCAAAAAATAATTATACCTCTTAAATTTTCTTTAGGTTAACTTTATTGAAGTATATCATTCATACATGAGCCCAGGAGTTTCAAATGGGACCTCATGACCAGGGTCTTGGTGGGCTTTTCACCTGAAAGGGTTATGGCTTTGTTCTCAAGCAGCTGCCTCCCTTTGGGGGTTTCTAGGCGGGTTCTCATGGCTACGTGCTGACCAGACGGTTCCAGCTGTTAAGGCTTTATTCTGACCAGCTGCTTTCCCTCATGCCTTATTCTAAACTTCCTCAGCTATACTTTATTGACTAATAAATTTGAGTCAGATACTGTTTGTAAAGACTTTGCACATATTATGCCATTTTATGCTCACAACCTCTGGAGGTCAGTGTTATAATCCTCCTCCTCATTTTATATGTGAAGAAATTTGAACCATAGAGGGGTTAAGTAACTTGCTCAAGGTCAAGGTAGGAAGTGGTAGAACTGGAATTCAAAACAAGATTGTCTTCATCCAGATTCCATGTTCTTAATCATTATGCCACATTGTTTCTTATAAAGCAAACACTTTGATTTAAATGCATTCTATGCTCTAATTGTTCAGATCATTTGATAATATCTGTTGAATAAGATCATGGTTATAATACCTATGTGGCTGAGTTAGCTGTATTTCTTTTTAAATATCTTCAAACTTTTTGCTCATGAACTCCTTTTAAGTATTTTGAAAAATTATGCACCCATTTGCACAATTTAAAGTTGACATCTCACATTTTTCATCTTAAGTTTAAGTATTGCAAGGATGCAATTTACTATGTATTGCAGGCATAGATATTTAAAAATGAAATCATTTAAAAAATATATGATGTAATTTAAATACAAGTAAAATTTCTTACTCTCTTTTGTAATCTCCTTGTGATACCATAATAAAGCATCACAAACTGGGTGGATTAAAACAATAGAAACTTATTGTTTCACACTTCTGAAGGCTAGAAGTCCAAAATGAAGATGTTCCAAGTCAGAAGGCCCATGCGCCCTCTGAAGTATGCAGGGAAGAATCTGTTCCGTGTCTCCCTCCTGGCTTCTGGTGATGGCTGGCATAACTCAATCTCTGCTTCCACTGTCATATGGCCATCTTCTATCTCTGTGTCTATCTGTATCACTTCTCCAATTCTTACAAGGAAAGCAGTCATATTGGATTAAGGGCCCACCCAATTCTATTATGACCTCACTTTAACTTGCCTAATTCAATCTGTAATGAACTTATTTCTAAATAAAATAACATTTTAAGTTACTAGTGATAAGGACTTCAACATATTTTTGGGGGTCACAAACCATAATATCCTCAATCTTTCATTAAAATTTAGTAATTAATTTTTTTATTTGAACTCATGTATCCATTGACCTTCCCTGCAGGATTGTATTTAAACATAATATATTTTTAAGTGTGAATATATTTTTTAGATAAAACTTTCAAATTTCCCTCTAAAATATGTATATAAATAAAAATTTTATTGTTTTTCAAATTCTTGTGATGGCAAAATCATAAATGTAAGCAAAAGAGAGAAATTTCATCTGGATTGTTATTACAGCAGTAATTACTACAAAACTGATCCAAACATATGTTTATGATTTTTATAATTATTAAATATAAAAATTAACATTTATTTGGATTTACATTTCTTAATAAGATGCATGGGGCTTTTTAGAAACACTTCATTTTGATGAATTTTATGTATTAATGACACAAGGTTCAGAATCAATGCTAATCCTGTTTTTCTTTTTTATTAATATAAGCAATAAAAAAGATTCTTCACATAGATAAGTAGATGGTTTTGAAGAAATTTTTGTTAAAGCAGGGTCATTCAATTTTCTGAAAAAGTTCTGATTTATAAGATAAAATCATTTGGTAATATTTCATCAAAATTATCTCTAATACCTATCACTGGAAACCTAGTTTATGTGCACCTTTGATTCAGGTGAAAACAATGATTTGGAAAGTTGCTTTACAAAAGGATTTGTTACTTATTCATAAGAGTCATTCACTTTCTCAACACAAAAGAATTTCAAATTATGTCTTTGATATCATGGAGCAATGCATCACATTAAATTCCTATGGTTCCTGGGTAATCGTTTCTTCTATAAGTCAGATAAAGAGGCATCGTGAAAGTCAAAGTACAAACAGAGGACCAGTATGGCATTTTGACCACAGTCTTATCAAGCAGATCCATTTAGAGGAAGAATATATTACACAGGTTGAGGATCTGTATATTGAGTTCCATAAAATTATTTGGATCAACATGGTGATGTAAGACATCTGAAAAAGTCTTCCTATAAAAATCACCTAATAAAAGGCCAAATCCCACTTGCTTAGAACTTTGGATGATGAGAGAGACAGGAGAAGGACTCCACAAATGCTGAGTTGAAGAAGAGAAAAATCTGCACAATCAGCTAGGAAATATCCATCCCATAAAATCAGTCTGTGCCCCTCCCCCTCACATGGTCTTCCACAGCTTGGGAGTTTGCAGAGGTGATTTAGCCTGGGTCCCTCTGACCATGTACACAAATTATAGAACCACTCACAGGAGGTAACCCTTAGGCAACATATAATACTAGGCTAAGTTTCAATTTCAAAAGAAAAGGTTCATAAGTACAATCATCAATATCAAGCACCCAGAACCATGGTCCATCCTCCTTCACTAGACACCAACCCTGGACTCAGAGGATTCTTGCAGTACCATTAGAGAATGTAGCAGAACTCCCCAGGATAGGAATTCAATATTTTTTTTGTTATTGTGTGGATCTCAATCCACCGTAACAATGCCCCATGAACACTTGAGCACATTTATATGCCTTTGAGGCATGTTCCAGATGAACCACCTTCCATATATTCTGCCATCACCGATACCCCAGACCTATGATCCTCCCCTGCTACAGTTGTGACCCTTCTGTCATCCAAAACCTTGCCAAAAATGAAGCCAAGAAAATAATCAAATAAAAATAATAAGAAAACGAAATAATAATGATAGTTTTAAAAATAACATATAAAATGCAAAAAATTAAATAATAAAATATTTTTAGACATTATGTCTACATACAAGTCTTTTACATCTTGAGTTTAGTTTATTACTAGGTATTTGATACTTTTAGTAGCTATTGTAAATGTAATTTTTTTCTTAATTTCCTCCTCAGATTAGTTGTTATTGGTGTACAGAAGTGTGACTGATTTTTGTGAATTGCCACTTTACTGAACTCATTTTTAAGCTCTAGAAGCTTTTTTGTAGATTTCTCCAAAAGACTTATTCTTTAGCACCTTTGGTTCTTAATTTTTGTGTTTAGTTTACTTCATAAAGAGGCTAGTTTTTTGCTCCCATTTGGACAACTTTGCCTCTGAAAATTTATTTATATCCACAAAAGCCACTTAATGCTGTTTTTTAAAATAAAACTTTATTGAAGTATATCATTCATACATGAACATACATAAACCATAAGTGTATAGTAAAATCTGTGAATTCATAAAACAAACATGCATATCATCATACAAGGCTCCCATACACCTCACCAACACCAACTTGCATTGTTGTGAAACATTTGTTACATACTATAAGAGCATCAAGGAGAAGCGAGGCTGCATTTTCCACACTTAGTTCGGAAATCTCCTTGGCTAAATGTCCAAGTTTGTAATTTTCAAATTCTGCCTTCCATATAACTTCAGGAGTCAATCTTGCTAAGTTCTCTGTGACTTTAAAACACAGATCACCTTTCCTCCAGTTTCCAATAATAGCTTCATCATTTCCTTCTAAGTCCTCAACAAAAGACTCTTTAGTGTCCATATTCCTACCCATGGTCTTTTCAAGGCAATCTAAGCCTTTTCTATCAAGCATCTCACAATTCCTCCCAAAATCCCCCTTACCCATTTATAAAACCATTCTTGCATTTAGGTAATTGCAAAGCAAAACCCCACTCTTGGTATCAAATTCTGTATTAGTTAGCCAAAAGGGGTGCTGATGCAAAGTACCAGAATTGTCTTGGCTTTTATAAAGTGTAGTTATTTGGGGTAGAAGCTTACAGTTAAAAGGCCCTAAAGTGTCCAAGTCAATGTACCATAAGAGGTACTCCTTCACCAAACTCTGTTGCCACATGTTGAAGCAAAATGGCAGGCAATGTCTGTGAGGGTTCAGCTTTCCACTTCCTTTTAAGGGCCCATGGGCCCATCTTCTTCTGATCTCAGTTGTACGCTGGAGGAATCATTATTTTTCCTGGCTCAGCTGCTCTGTACTCTTCACAAGGTCAGCTGTAGACCATCAGGCTCTTCCTGGGGCCTCTACCATGTCTATGGAGCTGTCTCTCTTCCTCTGTGTTCTTCTCACTACTTCTGTGTTCTCCATTGAGCATCCATTTATATAGTCAGCCAAGAGGGTGGGGACTCAATCCTGCATGCCCTAATTAAATGGTTGAATAAAAGCTCTAATCATGATTTAATAAATAAAAGTGAAACCTCTGAATTTAGCACAATCAAATGAGTATCACACCCAGAGGAACAAACCAGTTTACAAATATAATCTATATCTCTTTTTGGAATTCATAAATAATATCAAAATTCCACAGAACCAATGGATTAAGGGTGAAATCAGAAAGCAAGATTATGAAATATCTTGAGGCAAATGAAATTGAAAATACAACATACTCAAAATTATGAGATGTAGTGAACACAGTGATGAGAGAGAAATTTATAACATTAAACGGTCACATTAAAAATTGGAACGACTTCAAATCAAATCAGATACCAAACTTCCAAACTGAAAGAACTAGAAAAACAAGAGCAAACTAAGTCCAAATCCAACAGGAACAATGAAATAACAAAGATTATAGCAGAGATAAATGTAACAGTAGCAAACAAACAAAAAAAGAGAACCAACAAAACCAAAAGTTGGTTCACTGAAAAGGTCAATAAATTTGATAAAATTTTAGCTAGACTGACTAGAAGAGAGGGAAGATACAAATAATGAAAATCTGAAATGAGTAGGGGAACATTACTACCAACCCTACTGAAATAAAAAGGATTATAAGTGAATACTTTGAACAGTTCTATGCCAAAAAATTAGATACCCTAGAGGAAATGGACAAATATTTAGAAACACACAACTAATTAAATTGACTGAAGAAGAAATAGAAGGTCTCAACAAACTAATTATTAGTAAAGAAATTGAATCAATAACCAAAAAACTTCCCAACAAAGAAAAGCCCAGGACCAGATTTCTGCATGGGGAATTCTACCAAAGATTGCAAGAACACAACTCCAATTCTGTACACACTCTTTCAAAAAATTGAACAGGAAGAAATACTCCCTAACTCATTCTATGAGGCCAACCTCACCATCATAACAATTTCAGAGAAATATACTACAAGAAAAGAAAACTATAGACCAATATAAATATAGAAGCAAAGTCATCAATAAAATATTAACAAACCAAATCCAACAGCATATTAAAAAGAATTATACCCCATGATCAAGGGAGAGTTATCTCTGCTATGCAAGGTTGGTTCAATATAAGGAAATCAATGTAATACAGCACATTAACAGAATGAAGAAAAAATGCATTATTATGTCAATCAATGCAGAAAAGGCATTTGACAAAATACAGCACAATTTTTTATTAAAAAAAAAAAACACTTAGAACACTAGGAATAATAGGAAACTTCCTGAACACGATAAAGGGCATATATGAAAAGCCCACACCTAACACCATACTTAATGGTGAAACATTTAAAGCTTTCCCACTAAGATCAGGACAAGAAAAGGATGCCCACTGTCACCACTGTTATTCAACATTGTACTGGGAGTTCTTGCCAGAGCAAGTAGCAAGAAAAAGAAATAAAATGTCTCAAAATTGGAAAGGAAGTAGTAAAACTTTCCCTATTTGGAGATGATATGATCTCATATACAGAAAATCCTGAAAAACACACAACAAATCTCCTAGAACTAATAAATGAATTCAGCAAAGTGGCAGTGTACAAGCTCAACAATACACAATCAATGAACATGCAGAAGAAAAATCAAGAAAAATTCCATTCCTAACAACAACAAAATACTCTAATATCTAGGAATAAATCTAACCAAGGATGTAAAGGACTTGTACACAGACAGCTATGAAACATTGCTAAAAAAATTATAGACCTATATAAATGGAGGGATGCATTAGTCAGGGTTATCTAGAGAAACAGAATGGACAGGAGATATCTCTGTAAATAGTATGAGATTTTATAAAATTGTCTCATGTGACTATGGGAATGCACAAATCCAAATTCTGTAGGGCGGGCTTCAAGCCAGGGACTCCAGTGAAGTTCCTCAGTGAGTTCCTCAGGAGAAGCTGGGTGTCTGAAGTAGAGATGGGGATTTTTTCTCTGAAATCTGAAATAATTTCTCATTTTAAGGTGTTCAACTAGTTGGATGAGAAGTATTTCATTGCTGAAGGTAATCTCTTCAATGGATTGTACATGCAATCAGCAATATATGCAATCAACTCACAGATGATTAAAGTCCATGAAATGTCCTTGCATTATAATTAGCTCAGTTCTTGCTTGACCAAAAACTTGGGCACCATTACCTGGCAGAGTCGACACATTAACCTGACAATCACCATCCACATTTTATCAACTTGGCAGCCATACACATCGCCTTAAAGCATACTTAATCTCTAAATAAAAATGATAACAGACATATATATTTTTTTCTGCATAACAACACTCAACTGTCTTGTGTACAACTGGAAATGCATTAAATCCCTCCAGAGTAGGGTGCAATTCCTTGGGTAAAATTTACTTTGAAACTTGACATCTGAAATTATGATAAGCGAATGGGTAAGGAAGAAAACAAACTATTCTTTTATGTACATATACAAACATACTCATAACAAAAGAAGAGAGAAATATTCAGGAACATTACAGTCCTCATTTTTGTAACTGGCCATGTGGTCAAAGTTCATATGTATCACTACCTTCCTCCACTACCCATTCCATGTTCCCTTTACCCTCAGCAAGCACCTCAGCTAACCATGGTTCTTTGCCTAGTGGGGTGACCAAAACCTTCTTTCCTGAAAATTCTGGGCCATTGTTAGTCCTGTCTAGATAAAGTTGTTGCAGTTTTCAATTGACTTTAATCACAGGGCATGGTAGTACTAAGGGGTGCCCAAGGGGATCTCCTGTATTCCAGACAAACTATTCTTTACCTTCATTGTGTAAGTGAAGTCTTGTTCTCCTTGATAGGATCAATCACCCCAGACAGAAGAAAATTTCATTCTTTCTTTGTTGATTCAGAGGCACGAGGAGATTGAAGTGGCTGGGTGGCAGTCTTAACTTCCAGTTCAATGGAATCCTTGTTGTGTTCTCTGGTGGAAGCACTCAATCTTTTGGAACTAAGACCTGTAGACCAACAGAACTTAAGGTTGCAGGAACAGGAAGCCAAATTTTTAGTAGTAATTATTAATTAGTAATTTTAATGATTATTAGTAATAAAATTAGTAATTTTTCCTAGTATTATTGTGGGTAATAGTAAGTGGTTCCACTCCCATTTTGACCCCTTGGTTCCTGGACCTGTGAATCCTGGCTACAGGAGAAACAGTACCATAAGGTGGATGGTTAGTTAGAGCGCACACAGTCTCCTGGAGAACATTGCCCCATCCCTGTGAGGTATTGCCACCTAGTTGGTGCTGTAATTGAGTCTTCAAAAGGGTATTCCACCATTATATCATTCCAGCTGCCTCAGGATGATGCGGGACAATGTAAGACCAGTGAATTCCACAAGCCTGTGCCCATTCCTGCACATCATTTGCTGTAATTTCTGACTTAAAAAGAAGAACAACCACATAGCTTTTCAGGGAAGGTGAAGTTAGTCTCACAAATTTATTCCTCACAGTTCTGGTAAAAGGTGTGTCCTCTGGAAATTCATGGGGTGAGTGGGTAGTTCTTAGATGGTAAATCCATTCTAAATTTCAATCTCTCTAAACCTTTGGATCCCCTCATCTACAGTATACCAAGGCAATTCTGGCATCTCAACCCGAGGCACTGTCAGCCGTTTTTTGGTCTGTGTTTCAGCCAGCCAACCAAACAAACTGTTAGAGTCCTTTCTCAGCCTTTGATCTACAACACTGAATGCAGAATCTCTGCTGTGTGTCCATATGAATAAATTCAGCCTGATCAGTTTTATATTCCTTCCACTATTATCCTCTATCCTTAATATCCATTCCCACACACATTCCCCTGATTTCTGTCTACATAAATTGGAAAACCCATGCAGTTCTTTTGGAGTATAGCATAATTTCTCATGGATCACACTTTGTATTTCACCTTTGTGGGCTAGTTGTCAATTTAGTCTAGATATAGGTCTGGAAGAAAAGAGGGGTGGTGTAGGTTTGTAAGGAGAATCATTAGAAGTGTCTTGGAAGCCAAATTCCTCAGGGCATTCCATTGCAGTTTCATCTGGTGAGGCAGGATTAATCTCTTCAAGTGGATCTTGGATGGCAGACTCATGAGGGCAGGGTTGAGGTGGGTGGTTGTCTCCTCAGGATGAGGAGGAGGTCTGTACTCCTTTGGGCAGGCTGGAGTTTGGGTAGTGCAAGCTTGAGTTTGGGTGGTTCACTTCTCAGGGCAGGGAGGAGGTTGGGTGGCTATCTCCTCAGAAAGATTATTACAGGTTTTCCTGGCAAAGACTCAGCAGAATTTAGGGTTTCAATGTCCCCACTGCCATCATCATCAATCCATATGTCTCAATCCCAGTCCTCAGGATTCCACTCCTTTCAAATCAATGCCCTTATTTTAACAGCAGACACCCTGTAAGGTTGAGATTTTAATTTCTTTTGTATCTCTGCTACTCACATAATGAGATTCAGAGTCTGGGTTTCAGATATCTCAAGTTGGCAGCTGCACAAAGCATGATTTTCCTTCAGTGAACACAGAGCAAAGTTCTCATGATTCAAGGAGCATTAAATTGAAATTTGAAGCCCTCAGCTCATCCCTTTCTTTCGTAATTGTATTCAGCATATTTAGAAAGAGCCAGCCAACATCATTTTACATTTTAACTCCACAAAACACTGTTAATATGTTAAAAACACTCTCACCCATAGCCTTGCCTCTTATAAGCATGGAAGTAGTCATATTCAGTTATGATATTTTGTGTATCTCTTTTGCCACCTCGTGCCATGGACTGTCAGTGTCCTCTTGAATATTGGAAAGAGAGTCATTAGTACCCTTGAATCTAACCAGAGTAGAAAGCCAATTGCAAAAATCCCAGAAGCACTTCAGAAATCCCATGAATAAGATTTTGTTTACCAAGAACCACTCCCAGCAAAAAGCTATTTGTCAGGGTTCTCTAGGGAAACAACAGAAAGGAGATATCTGTAAATAATGTGAGATTTTATAAAATTGAATAACATGAATGTGGGTGTTGCAGAAGTCAAAATTCCAGAGAGTAGGCTGCAATCCAGGGACTCCAATCAAGGTCTTGATGAGTTCCTAAGGAGATGCTGGCTGTCTGAAGTAGAGAAGGGACTTCTCTCTTTGAATGCTGAAATCACTTCTGCTTTTAAGGTCTTCAACTAATTGGATGAGAAGACAATCATTGCTGACAACAATCCCCTCAGGTGATTGTAGATGTAATCAGCCATATATACAATCAAATCACTGATGGTTAAAGTCCATTAAATGTCCTTGTATTACAATTAGCTCAGTGTTTACTTGACCAAATAACTGGGCACCTCTACCTGGCCAAATTGACATGTATCCTAACAACAACATAAGATATCTGGTGTTCATGGATTGGAAGACTTAATATCATTAATAAAAACACCATAAATAAAATAAAATTAAATGATCAGGATATTTTAAAAAATGAAAAATATTTAATTTTTTTTTTTTACATTTTGCCTTTCATCACCACAACATCTGGTGTCCTGTCTGTACTGTGGTACCTTTCCCCACTCATTCCCCAGTATCTCACTAATTTTCATTTTGTTTTCAAAGAAGTTTTAGGTTACAACAAAGTCACACACAGAATATAGGAGACTCTCATATACCCCAAATCCTCCCCCTTTCCTCCCCCCCATATTAATACATTTTTATATGTGGATGGTACCTTTGTTATAACTGTTAAACAAATAGTGAAACATAGCTACTAAACAT
>JAQZBX010046793.1:0-20671 GCA_029593785.1 Cabassous unicinctus | reverse complement strand
TCTTTTCAACACATGGTGCTGGGAGAACTGTATATCCATAACCAAAGAATGCAGGAGGAACCCCAACTTACTCCCTACACAAGAATCAATTCAAAGTGGATCAAAGACCTAAATATAAAAGCCAATACTATAAAAAAAACCTAGAAGAAAATGTAATGAAACATCTAAAAGAATTTCTGGTAGGTAGTGGTTTCTTGGACCTTACACCCAGAGCATGAACAATGAAAGAAAATATAAATAAATAAAACCACGCCAAAATTAAACACTTTTGCACCTCAAAAGACTTTCTCAAATGAGTGTAAAGGCAACCAACTCAATGGGAGAAAATATTTGGAAATCACATATCTGATAAGGGTTTTATAACCATAATATATAAAAAGATGTTACAACTCAACAAAGACAAATGATCCAATTAAAAAATGGGCAAAAGACTTGAATAGACATTTGTCCGAACTAGAAATACAAACGGCAACAAAAACAACAAAAACAACAAAAACATGAAAAAATTTTCTATGTCACTATTAGTTAGGGAAATGCAAATCAAAGCTACAATAATATCTTTTCATACCTATTAAATGGCCACTATTAAAAAGACAGAGAACTACAAATATTGGAGAGGATGTATAGAGATAGGCATATTTATTCACTGTTGGTGGGAATATAGAATTGTATAGACTCTGTGGAGGACTGTTTAGCAGTTCCTAAAGAATTTGAATATACATTTGCCATGTAACCAGGCAATACCACTACTGAGTATATGAGAGCAGTGACACCAACAGACATATGCACATTGATGTTTACAGCATTGTAATTCACAATTACCAAAAGATGGAAACAACCCAAATGTCCATCAACTGAAGAATGGACAAACTGTGGTGTATTCACATGATGAAATACTATGCAGCTCTAAGAAAAAATGATGTAATAAAGCATAAGTGACATGTATGAACATGGAAGACATTATGTTGAGTGAAGCAAGCCAGTTACAGGACAAATATTGTGTGATTGCCCTACTATGAACTAAATACATTGTGAAATCTCATGGAATTAAATTGAATATGGGTGACCAGAATATAAAATGAGGATAGAGAATGGAAAGCTGAGGATTAACCTGTGCAGAATTGGTCAAAAAGTTGTTCATAAATCTTTGGAAATGAATAGAAATGGTGGAAGCACATCATAGTGTTTGTAACTAGCAGAGCTATTACACGGCTGTGATAGTGGTTGAAAGAGAACTTCTAAGGTCATATATATTATTAGAAGGAAAACTAAATACTGTAGCATGGGACTGTATAACATAATTAAACCTCATGTAAAATATGAACATGGGTGCTATTGCATATCTAAGACTGATTTTTACGGACTATAAATACAAATAAATTAGAGCAATAGAAACAAAATAGCTACTATGTATAGCAGGGAAGCATAGAGATATTGAGAGGAGATGAGTTTTTATTTGTTTGTTTGTTGTTTTTGTTTATTATTGAAATAATGAAAATTCTTTAATAATGATTGAAGCGATGAATGCACAACTATGTGATTATACCAAATACCATTGATTGTTCACTTTGGATGAATTGTATGCTTTAATAATATGTATCAATAAAATTGGTTTGTTTAAAGAAGCTGTAACAAGAGACAAGTAAGGATATAATATATTGATAAGTGTAAATTTATCAAAATATATATAAACTATAGACCTAGGAGCATCAACCAATGGAATCACAAAATATATTAAGTAAACACTGACTACATGAAAGCAGAAATAGACAATCTTACATTAATAGTTGGAGATTACAATACATCACTTTTAATAGTGCATAAAAGATCTAGGTAGAAGACCAATAAGTAAAAAGAGGACTGAACAACATTAAAATCCATCTAGACCTAGCAGATGTATAAGGAATACTCCAACCAACATTAGGAGATTACCTATGCACACATATGGGACAATTTCCAAGATAATCCTTTTATTACACTTTAAAACAATTCTTATTAAATTTTAAAAAAGGAAATTATGTGAAACATTAAGTATCTTCTCTGCAACAAAGGAATGACAGCATAAATAAATAGCAGAATGAAAGTTTAAAATCACAGCTGTGGAAATTAATCAGAACACTGAACCTACAGAAATATCAATAAGGAATCACAAGTTAAATAATCAAATCTTAAATAGTAGTGGAAACAAAAATTAAGCATAGCAAAATGTCTGGAATGCCATTAAAGCAGTGATTAGAGGGAAATTTGAAACAGTAAAAGTCTACGTTAAGAAATAATAAATTTCAAATCTATAATCTATGTTTATCCCTTAATGATTTCCAAATTGAAGAACAAATTAAGCCCAAACAAAGCAGAAGCATCTGAATAAAAAATATTACATCATGATTAATAAAAATAGAATAGAAGAAAATAGAGCATAAAAAAATCCAAATGTTGGTTCTTTGAAAACATAAATTTGATGAAACTTTATGTAGACTTACAAAATGAAAAAGAGGAATTATAAATAACAAATTACAGAGTAGAAAGCAGGGGATAAGCTATACACTTTGAAGAAATAAAAATAAGTAAAATTGAATACTTTGAACTACTGGATTTAAAAAAATATATAAATTAGATGAGAGGAACAAATTCCTGGAGACAAACAAATAAAAAAAAAACTGCTTCAGGAAGATATATAAAGTATGAAAATAAATACCATTTGAAAGATTGAATCAGTAATTAATAACTTTTAAGCAAGGAAAAGGACAAGACCAAGCAGCTTCACTGGTGAGTTTAAAAGAAAACATTTAAAGAAAAAATAATACCAATCTTTCTCAAACTCTTACATAAATTTAGAATAGGTGGGGGCACTTCACAACTCATTCTATGAGGACATCATTATCTTGATTGCAAAGTAAGATAAGATAATGATATCACAAGAAAAGAAAATTGCATAATAAAATCCCTGATGCATATGAATACAAAAATTATGAATGGAACATAGGCAAAACAAATCCAACAACATATTTAAAGAGATAACTTTCAATTGTACATTTCAGTAAGGCATATTACCAAGTGTGATTTATCTCAGGGATGCAATTGTAGTTTACCATAATAAAAATCAAGTGTGTTTTTTAGTTGAATTTTTTTAACATTTCTCATGAATGTAAATTTGTACTCTTCAGCTGACTATTCTTAGTGTAAAATCTTGTCATATGTACAAAAATTAAAAAGTTCCTCCTCCAAAAAGTGAAGCAGATGTGGCTCAACAAGTTGGGTGCTCACTTACCACATGGGAGGTTTCAGGTTCAGGTCACAGTGCCTCTGAAAGGAAGACAAGCAGATGCTGCTCCTGCTGCAATGAGCTATGTGCTGCCCCTGCAGCAATGAGCTAGATGCTGCCCCCACCACAACGAGCAGATGCCACAAGCCAGCAGATGCCACAGTGCTTGGGGAGAGGATGTGGCTCGTGCCACTGGACACTCCCCTCTCATGTAGGAAATCTAGGGTTTGGTTCCTGGTGCCTTCTGGAGAAGGTGAACAAACAATAAGCAGACAGACCAGAGAACCATCTTGAGGAGGGTGTGGGTGGAGAAATAAAGAAAATTAAAGCAAACAAATCTTTTTAAAAATGCAATCAGTGTATTTACCACAGTAATTGAATGAAGGAAAAAATATCATACAATCATCTCAATTGATACAGAAAAAATTAATTGACAAAACTCAAAACATTGTCACAATGAGAAACACACAGAAAACAAAGAATATAAAGGAAATTCTTAAACATGATAAACAGAATACATGAAAATCCACAGCAATGATAATACTCACTGGTGAAATATTGAAAACATTCCTCATAAGTTTCTAAAATCTGTAACAAGACAAGGATGCCTGCTTTCACCACTGCTATTCAGCATTGTACTGGAAGTTCTAGCCACAGAAGTAAGGCAATAAAAAGAAATAATAGGCATAGAAATTTAAAAGAAAGAAGAAGAATGTATTAGTCAGCCAAAGGGGTGCTGATGCAAAGTACCAGGAATCTGTTGGCTCTGATAAAGGGTATTTAATGTGGAAGAATCTTACTTTTACAAGGCCCAAGAGTTTCCAACTCATGATACCATAAGAGGTATCTCCTCACCAAATGTCTGTTGCCACATGTTGAAGCAAGATGGCAGGTGATGTCTGTGAGGGTTCAGCCTTCCTCTTCCTCTTAAGGCTCCATGGGACCAGCTACATCAGCTCTCAGCTGTAAGGTGGAGGCCTCATTCCTTTCCAGGCCCAGCAGCTTTTGTCTCTTCACAAGGTCAACAGTAGACTATCATGCAAATGGCTCATCTTTCTTCCTGGGGCTGCCGGTTCAAAGTTCATTCCTCTTCTGTGCCTGTGGAGCATTCTCTATTCCTTTGTGTATTTCTTCTTCTGCCTTCTTGATTAAGTATCCATTTATATAGCTCAGCAAGGCAGCAGGGTCTCAACCCTGCATGCCCTAATGATATGGTTGATTCAAAGCCTTAATCTTTATTTAATCAAGTAAGCATAAAGCTTTTGAATTTAATTAAGTCAAAGGGTATCTTGTCCAGAGGAACAGACCAGTTTACAAATATAATCAATATCATTTTTTTGGAATTCATAAATAATATCAAACTGCCACAGATAACTCTCTATTTGCAGATGACATGGCGCAATATATAGAAAATTCCAAAGAATCCCCAAGACATTCACTACAGATAATAAACAAATTCAGTAAAGTTGCAGAGAACAAGAACAATACAAAAAAATCAGTGTTTCTATAAATCAGCAATAAAGAACCTGAAAAGAAATGTAGAAATCAAATTTCATTTACCATAGTATTTAACAAAATTGATATGAATGAATTTAAAGGAAGGGAAGTCTTGGACATTGAAAACTTCAATTTTTTCTGGAACAAATTAAAGAACTGAATAATTGGAAATCCATCCTGTGTTAATGCATAGGAAGACTTGTTAATTTTAAAGCATCAATACTACCCAAGGTAATCTAAAAATTCAATAAAAATTTTATTAAAATTCTAATAGTGCAAAAATGGAAAAGATGTTCCTCAGACACATTTGGAACTGCAAGGGGAAATGGATGGCAAAAAAAATCATTATAAAAAGAACAAAATTGGAGGACTGGCACTTCTTGATTTCAAAATTGCTAAAGACAGTATTCAAAATAGTGTGGTAATGGCATAAGAATAGCCATATAGGGCAATGGAGTAGAAAGTAGAGTTATGAATAACCCCATACATCTATTGCCAGTGGGAGTTTTACAAGCACACCAATATTATTCAATGGGAAAAGAATTTTTTTCCCCCTCAAAAAAATTTTGTGCTGGCATAACAGGATTTCTACACTCAAAAGAATACACTTGTAACTCTCCAACAAAATAAATACAAAAATTAACTAAAAACTGAAAGAAGGGCTTAGATTTATATCTTAACACACAAAATACATAGAATAGAATATAAGGAACACCTTTCACAAACTTGGATTTGGTAGTGATTTTTTTAGCTATAGAACAAATAGCCCAAGCAACAAAAGAAAAATAGATAAAATGGATTTCATAAAAGCTTAAATTAAAAAAAAAAATTTATACTCCAAAGAACTTTATCAAGAAAGTAATAGGCCAACATAAGGAATGGGAGAAAATATTGCTAAACATACATCTGAAAAGAGCTCATTATAAAGAATATATAAAGAAGTGATACAACTGAACAACAGAAAGACAAACGATGCAATTAACACAAGAGGAAAAGACATGAATCATTTTTTTTCCCAAAAAAGATATACAAATTACCAGTAAGAACATGAAAAGATGTTAAACATCATTGTTCATCAGGGATATGCAAATAAAAATCACAATGTGATACCGCATTGCAAACTTTATGATGGTTATTATTTTAAAAGATGAAAAATAAGTGTTTTGAGGATGCAGAGAAAATTAAAACTTGTTATATTATTGGTTGAGTCTAAAATGATGCAACCAATGTGTAAATAAGTTTGGCAATTTCTCAGAGTTGGCCAATGAATTACCTTAAGACCAGTCAATCCCACTTCTAGGTATATACCCAAAAGAATTTAAAGCAGAGACTGAAAATGATATTTGTACATGAATGTTCATAGCATTATTCACAATAGCAAAGAAGTGGAAGCTACCAAAGTGTACAACTACAGATGGATGAATGGATGAAGGAAATGTGTTACATAAAAACACTGGAAATATTATTCAACTCTAAACTGAATATGAATATCTGACACCTGCTAAAATATGGATGACCCAGGAAAAAATGTTGTTGAGTAAATTAAGCCAAGCAAATGAAAATAATATCACATGAAACCATTTATATGAAATACCTAGAATAAGCATATTCATAGATTCAAAAATTAGATTACAGATACCAGGATCTGGGGAGGTGAGAATGGGAAGTTACTGCTTAAAGAGTGCAGTGTTTTTTTGGGATGATATAAAAATGCTTGTTAATGGATGGTGCTGTTGGTATCTCAATATTGTGAATGTAATTATTACCACTGAATAATACAAATGAAAAAGGTTACAAGGGATAAATTTTGAATTGTATACATGTTTCTAAAATAAAAAATTGAGAAAGGATAGAAAAAAAGCATGAACTGTGAGGAAGAGGGAATATGATTTAAAATATTACTTTCCAAGCTACCTTCTTGCAGTGTCTGGCACAAGGTCATTGTTACAAGTCAACCAAAATCTGGTTTGGTGCTCCCAAGGAATGTGTCTAGCACTGCACAATATATCATTCTGATTTCCAGGTCAGACCTTCAGGCCCTTATCAATTCCAGTACCATCCCATTAATATATATGATGAAAAGATAGATTAACTACAGAGAGAGAGAGAGAGAGAGAGAAACTCTTTTGTCAGTGTTCAGTAAAATTTCTCTTTTCAGAGAGTACTCTGATTTGTTTTTCATTTGCATTGCCCCTCTCTTGGTCATAGTAACCATTACTCTGTTAGTTAACCAGCAGCTTCAGGATGACATCTGTGGTAGGGAACAATACCCAGTTTTTGCATAAAATGCATAGTAATTGTAATAACTAAATGACGGAGGTACTATATGTCTTTGTATAGATAAGAAAGGGAAGGTTAGCCAATATAAAATTCCTTATACAAGTGAGGTATTTATCAGTTTACAAATGAATGTTTCCACATAAGAAGTTTAATCTGAACTACATTCTCTAATTCTCTATATCACTGAACCTCCCCTCAGTATCATTGGAAGGAGGGGTGATGCTGAGCTTTATGGAGATAGAATAGATAGGCTTGGGGGATTTAATTTCAGTTTTCCATCTTGTTCTAGCACTCATTCTCCCAAGAAATCATACTCTTCAATAAAATATTCCCATTGTGATGCCCTATTTCTCTCTGGAGAGGAACCCATTGATGTATATGTTTTTCTTACTTTTTTCATCCCTTAACAAGGAATCTCAATCAAGTCTTACATTATTCATTTTTTTTCATGTATGTATGTATATGTGTGTGTGTATTTGTGTGTATATATATATATATAGAGAGAGAGAGAGAGAGAGAGAGAGAGACAGAGAGAGATTGAAATATTTTTTCTTTATTTTTAAAGAAGCTTTAGATTACATAACTGTTACATTGAAAATATAGGGGACTCCCTTATACCCAAACCCTTCACTCTCCTACACTTTCCCCCAGTAACAACTTTCATTATTGTGGTACACTTGTTACAATTGATGAACAAATATCAAAGAATTACTACTAACCATTGACTATAATTTACATTATGGTTTACACTTTTCACCAACAAATTTTATAGGTTTTTATAAAATGAATAATGGTGTGCATTTATCATTGCAATATCATGCAGAACAATTCCAATGAACCAAAAATGCCTCATGTTTCATGTATTCTTCTCTCTCCCTCCCCTCAGAACCTCTGGTGACTACTGCTTTTATATCATTGTTACAAATTCTTCCATTATTATAGTAATAATAAGTCTACTTTGGTCCATAATTGCATTACACCTGTAAGTTTGTTCATTCTCCAATCTTGAGAATTTTAAGATGTTGATGTCCACTCTGCTTCTAGTTGAGAGGGGGCTTACATCCCATGGGGCAGATGGATAGAACGGTTGTGCTTACAGTTGTAAACACTTTCTGTTTTTTTATATCAGTGTTCTTCATCATCCTTTTGTTAGTTTACCTGGTGAGTCCAACGGACTGGAGAGTAGGTGTTGGCTGCAACTCTGCTGAGATTCACAGCTCAACTGGCATAAGAACAGACTGAAGACTTAAATCTCTGGGACATATATTTAACAGGTAAAATGCTGATTGTAGGATCAAATCTTTTATTTCAACCATGTGTGGGAAAATTATAAATGATTCTAACTCTGATACATTGGAGAGATAGGTTATCATATATTCCAAGGTAAGGCCCAGTGATGGGCTGCTAATTTCCTGGCATTGTCTGCACTGCACTGCCAATGGTATTTAGATGTCTCTAGAGCCCACAGGTGCACCCCTACTTAAGGCACTGTCTACCATGGCAGTCAGTGAGATCCTCCAGGATGTGCATAAACATAACTTGGCATGCCCTCCCAACTCACCTTGAAATCTCTTAGACAGAAGAACTCATTTGTATTTAATATTTCCCCTTTTGGTTTAGGTCCTTTTCCACATGCATCCTAGTTTGTGCTTGGTAATAATCCCTATATTCTTTTTTTTTAAACAGTTTTATTCACATACCACACAATCCACCTAAAGTGTCTAATCAACGGCTTTCAGTATAATCATAGATTTGTGCATTCATCACCACAATCAATTTTAGAACATTTATGTTACACCAAAAAGAAAAATACGTCCCTATTGTTGACACTTAGCATTTGTGTGGTCCTTTTGTTACAATTCATCAAAGAATATTAAAATATTATTAACTGTAGTTCATAGTTTGCATTAGAGGTATTTTTTTTCCATATACCACCCTATTATCAGCACCTTATAATAGCGATGTGCTTTTGTTCTAATTCATGGAAGAATATTCTTATATTAACACTTCCACATTCAGCATCAAAAATAATGTTCACGAAATTATACAGTCCTGTGTTTCATTATCTAGCTTTCCATCTGGTGACATATGTAACCCTACGCTTCCATTTTCAACCACAATTACAGCCACAATTCAGTACTATTCATTACACTCACAATAATGAGCTAACATCACCTCTAGCCATTTTTAAACATTTAAAATCAAGGATATTTAAAATTTGGCACACATTAAGGCTCAGCTCCCCATTCTCTACCTTCAGTCTATATCCTGAAATCGGTATTCGAGAGACTAGCTCCATGAGCCGTGAGTTTGCTCATTTTAATTAGCTCATATTAATGAGGTCATACAATAATTGTCCTTCATGTATGGCTCATTTCAATCAACATTATGTCCTCAAGGTTCACACCTGTTGTCTTATGCATAAAGACTGCATTCCTTTTGCAGCTGAATAATATTTCATCATATGTATAAACCACATATTGTTTATCCATTCATCAGTTAATGGACACTTGAGTTGCTTCTCTCTTTTGGCAATTGTGAATAATGCCACTATGAACATCAGTGTGTAAATGTCTATTTACATCCATGCTATCAATTTTTATGAGTATATACCTAGTAGTGGGATTTCTGGCTCATTCAGAAAATCTATACTTAGCTTCCTGAGGAGCCACAAAACTGTCTTCCATAGCACTGCACCATTATACCTTTCCACCAGCAGTGAATAAGTGTTTCTATTTCTCCACATCCTCTCCAAGACTGTTGTTGTCTGTATTTTTAAAAAACATTTTATTTTAGAATATTTTTATATTTACATAAAAGTTGTAAAGCTGCTACAGAGTTCTAATATTCCCATACCCAGGTTCCCCTACTGTTAACATCTAAAATTATTTTAGTACTTGGGCCATGACAAAGGAACCATTAATTCTTTGTGCACAACACAGGAACCATTAATAATACATTACTGACATGCAATGATGCATACAGGCCATTAAACAT
The DNA here is from genome assembly GCA_029593785.1 of Cabassous unicinctus. Taxonomy (NCBI): domain Eukaryota; kingdom Metazoa; phylum Chordata; class Mammalia; order Cingulata; family Chlamyphoridae; genus Cabassous; species Cabassous unicinctus. Next base: position 10,635 of record JAQZBX010046793.1, on the reverse strand, counting down.
TTTATCAATACCTGTAAAATTGTGGGGGGTAAAGTGTAAACAGTAATGTAAACTGTAGTCTATGATTAGACTGGAGTTATGCATTTGATCGTGACTACAGAACTAAGTTCTCATCTGATCATATAAGGATACATGCTATCAACATAAATTATCACTGTGATGTTAACATTAACACCTGGCTGATACATTTTAATTTAATTTTTATTAATTAGAATAGGTTAAGGTTTAAAGAAAAGTCACACAAAAAATACAATGTCCTCATATAACCCCCTACTTTTGATGCTTTCTTTGTATTAGTGTGGAAAGTTTGATACAATTCATAAAAAAATATTAAAACATTGCCACTCATGATAGTTTGTGGCCTGCATTAGGTGCATTTTTCTATATATTTCTATTATTAACATCTTGTAATTGTATTGTATATTTGGTATAATTCATGAAAGAATATTTTTATATGTGTACTGTTAATCAGTGCAAATAGGTGGACACTTGGGTTGCTTCCATCTTTTAACATTCATGAACTATGCCTCTATGAACATCAGTGTGCATCTGTCTACACCCTTGCTTTCATTTCTTTTGTGTATATACCTAGTACTGGGATGGTAAAGACATATGGCAATTCTATATTTAACTCCTGAGGAACTGCCAAACTGTCTTCCAGAGTGGCTGCACCATTTTAAATTGCCATGAGCAGTGAATAACTGTTCTTTCTCTACATCCTCTCCAGCTCTTGTGGTTTTCTGATGTTTTTTAAACAGTGGCCATTCTAGCAGGTGTGGAAGGATATCTCATTGTGGTTTTGAATTTCACCTCCCAAATAGCTAGTGATATTGAACATCTTTTCATGTGCTTTTTATCCATTTGTATTTCCTCTCTGGAAAAATGTTTATTCAAGTTTTTTGTCCATTATTTTAGTTATCCTTTTTTTTTAAACTTTATTTTAAAAGAATATTTATATTAAAGACAATTTACTTCAAAAGTGTAGTGGATTTCCCTATATGCCACACCCTCTTCTCACATTTTCTCCTATTAATAACATCTTATATGAGTGTGGTACATTTTTTACAACTGATGAACAAATATTAAAGTTTTGCTGCTAACCTGGTCTACAGTTTACACTTTGCACTGCACAATTTTATAGGAGTTGACAAAATGTGTAATGGCCTGTGTCCATCATTGCCATATCATGCAAAACAATCTGAAGGTCCCAAAAATGTCCCAAGTTAAAATAATTCTTCCCTTTCCCTCTTCTCAGAACCACTGGTGACCACTGCCTTCATATCAATGCTAAAAGTTCTTCCATTGCGGGAATATTAATATCTACTTTGGTCCATAGTTGTAACTCCTCTTTTTATTTGTTCATTCCACAATTATAATAATTTGGGAAAGGCGATGCCTACTCTGCTTCAGATTGAGAGGGGCCTTGGATTTTATGGGGCAGATGTAAGGAATATTTTGCTTGTAGTTGTATATACTCTTTGTCTTTTGGGATGGGGCTTGTCCAACCTCATCAATTTGTTAGTTGTTCTGTGCAAGTCCAATGAACTGTAGCATGGTGTTGGCTCCAACTTTGCTCATATTCAGGACTCAACCAATAAAGAAACAAATGAAAGATTTAAGACTCTAGGACATATATTTAATGGGTATAGTGTTAATTATAGGGTCAAATAAAAGGAGCAGAAGAATCATGTGTAGGGAAATTATAAATTAGTCTAACTCTGTTACATTGGGAACATAGGTTATCATTATTCCAAGGTAAAACCCACTGATTGGGTGTTCATATCATGGGGCTGTCTGCCTTTCCTATTATGTCCATATGTCTCTAAAGCCCTCAGAAGAACCCCTGATTGAGGATTTGTTCACTGCTTTTGCCCATTTTTAAATTGGGTTATTGTCTTTTATGTTGTTGTTGAGTCATGTGATTTTTTAATTCATTCTGGATATAAAACACTTACCAGAATTCTGGTTTCCAAATATTTTCTCCCTTTGAGTCAGCTGCCTTTTTACCTCCATGAAAAAGTCTTTTGAAGCACAAAAGTCTTCTATTTTGAGGATGTTTATTTATTATTTTTTTTCATTTGTTGCTTGTGCTTTTTTGTAATTTCTATGAAATCTCTGCCTATCACACATTCATGAAAATGCTTCCCTAAATAAGAGTTTATAGCCCTGGCTCACATATTTAAGCATTTGATCCATTTTGAGTTAATGTCTGTACAAGGTATGAGATAGGGTTCCCCTTTCATTCTTTTGGATATCCAATTCTCTCATCACCATTTGTCAAAGAGGCTGTTATTTGCCAGTTGATAGACTTGGCAGCCTTGTCAAAAAATCAATTGACCATAGATGTCAGAGTCTATATCTGACCTTTCAATTTTATTCCATTGATAAATATATCTATCGCATTCCAGTACTATATGTTTGAACACTGTAGCTTTGTAATATGCTTTCAGTTCCAGAAGTGGTTGTCCTCTAATTTTGTTCTTCTCTTCGAAGAAGTTTTTGGCTCTTTGTAGCCCTTACCCTTCCAAAAAATTTGATAATTGACTTTTCCATTTCTGTAAAGGTGCTGTTGGAATTTTGAGTAAAATTACACTGAATCTGTAAATTGACATTTTAAAGCTATTTTGCTTTCCAATCAATGAACATGGAATGTCATTATATTTATTTAGGTTATCTTAGATATTTTAGCAATGTTTTAAAATTTTCTGTGTACAAGTCTTTTATATCTTTGATTAGATTTTTCCCAAGATATTTGTTTCTTTTAGTTGCTATTCTAATGGACCTTGTTCTTGATTCTCTGTGCAGTTTCATTACTAGTGTATAGAAACACTACTGATTTTTTGGCATATTGATATAGCCACTTTGCCGAACTTGTATATTAGCACTATTATAATTGTTGTAAAATTTTTCAGGATTTTCTGAATGTAGAATCATGTTTTCTGCATGTAGGGAAAGTTTTACTTCTTCCTTTCCAATTTGATTTCTTTTATTTCTTTTTCTTGCCTAATTGCTCCAAATGTCTACCACAATGCTGAATAAGAATAGTGACAATTAGCCTTCTTGTCTTGATGTTGATCTTAGAGGTAAAGCTTGAATTCTTTCATCATTGTGTACAATGTTAATTATAGGCTTTTCATATATGGTGTTTTATCAGTTTGAGGTAATTTCCTTCTATTCCTATCTTTAGAGAATTTTTTATCAAGAAATAATACTGGATTTTTTTCTATTGCTTTTTCTGAATGAGTCTCAATGAAAATGTAGTTTTCTTCCTTTGATTTGTTATGTGGTGTATTACATTAGTTTATTTTCTTGTGTTGAAATATATTGCATACATGCAATATAGGCCACTTGATAATGGTGCTTACACTTTTAATGTGCCATTTAATTTGATTTCCAAGTACTTGGTTGACTATTTTAGCATCTTTAATTATTAGAGAAATTGTTCAGTGATTTCTTTTTCTTGTAGTATCTTTATCTGTCTTTGGTATTAGGGTCATGTTACCTGATAGAATGAGTTAGGTAGTGTTCCCTACACTTCAGCTTTTTGCAAGTGTTTGAGCAGGAATACTATAATTCTTCCTGGAATGATTGGTAGAATTCATTTTTGCAGCCATCTGGTCTTGGGCTTTTCACTGTTGGGAGGTTTTTGATGACTGTCTTTAGTGGTAATCATTCTGTTGTGGTATTCAATTTCTTATAGAGTCAGCACAGGTTTTTTCTGTGTTTCAAGGAATTTGTCCATTTTATCTATTTTTTGAAATTTACTGGCATGTAGTTATTCATAGCATCCTTTAATATCTATTTTTATTTATGTGGGATCAGTAGCAATGATAACCCTTTTCTGATTTTATTTATTTTCATCTCCTCTCTTTTTTCCTCTGTCAGTCTACCTAAGGGTGTGTCAAGTTCATTTATCTTCTCAAAGAAGCAACATTTCATTTTGTAGATTCTATATATTGCTTTTATATTCTCAATTTCATTTATTTCTTCTCAATTCTGTGTAATTTTTTCATTCTTCTCTTCTTTGGGATTAATTTGCTGTTGTTTTTCTGTTTCATCTAGGTGAGAAGCTAGGACTTTGATTTTAGCACTTTCTTTTCTTTTATTTCATTGAATAAGCTTTAGTTTTAAAGAAGATTTATATAACAGAAAACTTACATAGTAAGCATAGGGGATTCCCATATACCCCCACTACCCCTCATATTTTCCCCTATTAATAACCTCTTACATTTGTTACAATTAATGACCCAATATTAAAGCATTGTTACTAACCAATCTCTATAGTTTACATTATGGTTTAAATTTTACACTTTATTCTTGTTTATAAACTCTCTATTTCTGTTTAACTTTGAATATTTTGATCTGCCCCTCATAATTGAAGTACATTTTTTGTGGATAAAGAATTCCTGGCTGTCAGTTTTTCCCTCTCAGTATCTTAAATATGTCATACCACTGCCTTCTTACCTCCATGGTTTCTGATGAGAAATCATTGCTTAGGCTTATTAAGCATTCTTGTATGAGATTAATAACTTTTTTCTTGTTGCTTTCTGAATTCTCTCTTCATATTTTGCATTTAACAGTTTGATAAATCCTGCCCTCGAGCTACCACTGACCACAAGAATCAAACAAGAACAATAAACTATGATGTTTGCCATAAAAAGGATATGGTAGAGTATATATGGTACTGTGAAAATGACAGACCTGTTGTGGCCTGTAGCTGATGGAAGCCACATTTGACCTGATGTTCTTTACTTAAAAGAATACATATATGCGTTTGTGTTTGTGTATGTGGGTAATGTTTCCTCTTAGTACTGGCTTTATCTGATATGCCTGGTGCTGGGAAAAGACCTCAGATTGAGAGGATAATTAGTCACTATATGTAAATATTTCTAGTGTTTCAGATTAAATATCAGAAGTGTGAAAATTAATTAAAATTCAAAGAGAAATACTAATTGTGTTAATACTGTAGACAAAGATATATAACTGATACAGTAATGAAAACAGACATTCATTAGATAAAATTCACATATTGATTTGGAGGAAATATCAATCTTTCTAGAAAGAAATTGAATATCTAACATACACACAGACTATCATAAACACAAGGTCTAATTAGAAATCATCCAAACAAGCAAGGATCCACTTGGTTCTTTATTACACACACACACACACACACACACACACACACACACACACACACACTTGTGAATGAAAAGTTTGACATTCCTTGCCTCCAAAGTTTAATATTTTGCATTTCTCTATATGTTGAAGATATGGAAAATAGAAACCTAAGGATTATCAGTGGGATATTCTGACTCACCAGAGCAGCAGCAACTCCTGGATATGCTCTTCCTCTGTAGACTCATCATCTTCGGCAACTACAATGTAGAGATAGCATACCTTCCACCATTAAGAATATTCTGAATAAATTATATACTTGAATAAGAGATAAGGTTATCAGTGCATTTTTCTAAAACGTCAGGATGTTTTTCTTCTATTTAATTAAACATTGATTTCTTTATGAAAAAAATATTAACTCCTATGAGAGAAAACTTTACCCACAATTCCATGGGTTTTGCTTCATACTATTAACTCAACAGAAAATCAGTATACAACAAGAGATAATGTTTATAGTTGGCATTCTTGAATCTCAAAATATAGGATATTGGAAGTCCAGTCTAATATGGCCTTTTTTCACCCATATAATTTCTTCTTTACAATATCACATATGAAAATCAGTGAAAGTCATTTTTCTTTTCATTCTTAGGCTTAAAAATCTCATCCATGGGACATTTGTAAATAACTGCTTGAATGAAGAGATGTGCACATATGCACAAGCAAACACACATAGGCACAGACACACACACACACCTTCTCAAGGAAAAAAAAATGCATTAACAGGCATAGCAAAATTTATATCTATTCAAGAAAAAATTTTTGTCCAATCAAATATTCAACATAATAGGCAAAAGTTTAACTCTTCTAACATATTCACCTCATTTTCAATGCAGCATTAAAAAACAGATTCATAATATTAAGGATAAAAATCAAGCTTTCAGAATATGATTTGTAATTTGATCTTTACCCCAAAACAAATGAATATTTGATTTATATGCACGCTTTTCATTTGGCCAAACGATTAAATCAATCCCTGAAAACAAGTATTTAAGGTTAATGAGTTGTGTGTTTTTGTTTTGTTTTCTTTTTTTGTTTGTTTGTTTTAGAAAACTATAAATTCACTAAACAAATGATGACTGATGACTTAACTATAAGGAATAGCAAATCTTTGGGACAGAGAAGAATCTCATTTCAGAGGTGACCACATTATAACAATATAATGTGCAGTGTTTTACCCAAAATAACATAAATGATGAAAAGAAACAAGAAGGGCTAGTTCTTCCAAAGGGAAAAATCAATTTGACAGAAACAATACCTGAAACAGTGTAGACATTAGGTTTATGAGAAACAGACTCTCTTCCTTATGCTCATAGATTTGAATGAAACCACAATGAAAAAAAGAAACCAAGAAAATGATGCATGAACAAAGTAAAAATTTCAATAATAATTAAAAGTTACATATGAACCAAATGAAAATTCTCAAGCTGGAAATTACAATGACTAAGTGAAAAATTCATTAGAGATGACTGACAACAAATTTAAGCTGGCAGAAGAATGAATCAGTAAACTTTATTATAGGAAAATTGAAATTATCCAATATGAGGTGTAGAAAGAAAAAAGGATGAAGAAAATTGAATAGATAATTAGGGATGTATGGGAAAGCATCAAATGGACCAACATATTCATTATGGTATTTGCAAGAAGGAAACAAGAGACAGAAAGGAGCAAAAAGAATTCTGGGATAAATAATAGTCACTACATCCCCAAGTGGATGAAAGGCATGAATCTCTACACACATGAACCTCACTAAACTCCAAGAATGATAAACTCAAACAGATCAATGAAAAGACACATTGTAATAAAACTGGCAGAAGACAAAGAGAGAATCTTGAAAGAAGGAAGAGTGAAACAACTCATCACATCTAAGGAATCCTCAATAAAAATAATAGCTTATATTTCATCAGAAACAATGGATACCAGAGAGCACCAGATTGATGTTTTTGAAACAAACAAAAACTACCAGCAAAGAATTCTATATCTGGAAAATTATCCTCCAACACTGAAAGATAAATTGAGACAATCCAAACTCTGAGTGAGTTCATCATTATAAGAGACACCCTAAAAGAAACAGTGAAGGGAGCCCTTCAAGTAAAATGAATAGAAACTAGATAGTAACATAAGACTGAACAAAGAAAAAAAAAATATCTCTGTTATTGGGAGGTACAGTGGTAAAAGTAAACACAAATATTATTATATATTTTTTTGTAAATCCAATGTTTATTTCTACATGATTAAAGTATAAATGCATAATTTTATGTGCTATTGAAGATACATTGGTATTAACTCACATGAGATTGTTGAAATTTAAGGTATTCATTTAATTGCCATTATAATCATTAAAAAAAATCTGAAACATATATACAAAAGGAAATGAAAAGGGACAAAATGTTTTGCTATTAAAAATCAACATCAAAATGTTGGCTGTAATGGACACATTAATGGACACAAAGGTACAGCACATACAGAAAACAAAAATTAAATATGAAAAAATTAAGCACTCCAATCTAAAGGTAGCTGTTTTTAGGATGGACCAAAGTACGTGATCCAGCAATTTGCTTTCTACAAGAGGCTCACTTTAGACCTCATAATATGGATAGATCAAAGGTCAAAGATTAAGATAAAAAATCATGCATAAGGTAGCCAAAAGAGAGTTGGAGCAGCTTTTCTAATATCAGACAAAATACACTCTCTGAATTCATAAAGAAGATACAACAATTATAAATATATAGATGATCAGCAACAGAGTCACAAAATACAGGAAGCAAAAATTAATATATTTGAATGGAGAAACAGTTCTACAATTATACTTTTATATTATTTCAGTAAGGATTAGAACATCTAGACAGGATAGCAGTAGGTAATGGAGGACTTGGGGAACATTATAAATCAACTAGTCCTAACAGAGATATATAGACTACTCCACCCAACAACAGCACCCAACAACAACACATTCTTCTCAAGAGCACAGGAACATCCTCATGGATAGATCATACCTCAGGCCACAAAAGAAGATTCAATTGACATTTACATTCCTATACTACCATTTTCAGCCACATTCCCATTTATAAACAAGTGTGTTATTTCTACTCAGTATAACGTTTTAGCATCACTAAATAACATGGTGAACCCAGAGGTGGATGAGAATTGTGGTTAATAGTCAAATATAAGAATGTCCTTCTATGAGCTGGAATAAATGTACAGTGCTATAGCAAGGTGGTAAAAATGAGGAGAAGCATGGGAAAAATACAATTAATAAAACCTCTTTACTGTAGTTAGAAGAAATACTATAATATTCTTGCATCAATGCCAAAAAGGTACTGTGTTAATAATAGAGGAGTATGGAAAAAAATATACCAAATTTTGTTATATCTCATAATCTGTAACAAATGTTCAACAATGTAGTGTGTCAGTCAAGGAGTATGGTATGGGAATTCCACACATGCATGCTTGTTTTGTAAATTCACAACTTCTCTAATAAAGTGTAATGAAAAAGAAGATTTAATAAATTTGAAAAGGTTGAATGTATAGAAGTTTTCTTCTCTGACCACAATGGAATGAATTTATTAATCAATAACAGCAAAGAAAATGGAAAATACACAAATAAGTGGAAATTTAAAACTAACAAACAACTAGCCAAAAGACCATCTCAACAATAAAAATACAAGCAAAGCAATTAAAAATTGGACAAAGGGCTTGTATAGGAAACTTTCTTGAGACTATATACAAATGGCCAAGAAAGTACATAACAAAAGAATAAATACCATTAGCCTTTCAGTCTATGCAAATTAAAACCTCAGGTAGTTACTATGTCAGATCTACTATGATGGATACACACACACACACACACACACACACACACATATATATATATATATTTTTAATATAAAATGGTTAAGTAACTATGGAAAATTGGTAGTTCTTCACAAATGATAAAGGTAGTTTTCCAATATGTTAGCACAATTTCACTCCTAATTATATAACCAAAATAATTGAAAATAGGTACTTAAATTGTGTATACAAGTTCATAGCAGCTCTATTGACAACAGTCAAAAGATAGAACCAAAATGTCCATCAGGTTGATGGATGAATGGATAAAGAATTTGTGGAATTACATATTTGCAACTCTGTAACATTATTGGGCACTCTAAACAACAACAGGACTCCTGGTCAAAAGGAAATAGATCCAGTAACCATACTCCATCCCTCAGAACCACAGTGGATGAATGGGAACAGGAGACTTCCTTCGTAGAATTGCAAGCTAGTACCAGGACAGACAGAAGAAATTTCCTGCTCCAAATAGATGTATTTGCAGTTCTAGTTTGGTGTAGCACATCCATGAGGGTCAAGCACAGAGGTTGAGCACCATCCAATAGTGTTTTTATTGGAAAATTTAAAGGAGGGAACAACTGATTTTTTTCACTTGATGAAGTATATGTCAGTTGACTCACTGAATACTGAAATAGTGGAAAATAAATTTCAGTTGACACATTAAAAATTAATTTAAACTCTGCCAAAATAGTTTGGAAAAGACATAAATGAATGGCTCTAGCCATCAAAAGATAAGAAATGCAGCAATCTCTGAGAAGTGGGAGATTCAGATATCAGGGTTATCACAATACTACTCAGAATGCTTAGATTGCATAAAAAATTACAAAATATGCATGGCCCAAGGAGCAAGGTCCAGTCACAGGAGAAAAAATTTTGACAAAAACTATCCCTAAAGAACTCTGGTTTTTGAATCACTAGTCAAATACATTAGATTAACTCTTTTAAATATGAAAAATAAGCTTAAGGAAAGCTTGGAAAAAGAATACAAAGAAATCATTTTAAAATGATATATGAGCAAAAGGGGAATTGCAATAAATAAAAATATAAAGAGAAGCAAACAAATCCATCAGCTAAAAAATACAATAACTGAAATAAAAATTCCAAAAAGTTTCTCAACAGTATATATGAGCTGACAGAAGAAAGGATTTGTGACATTGAAAATAACATAATTGAACTTCTCTTGTCTGAGAAGCAGAATGGAAAATAATGAATAACAGTGAAAAGAACCTGAGGGACTTGTAAGGTACCATTAAGTGTACCAACATATGTTCCCTAGCAGTCCCAGAAGAAGAGAGTGATAAAGAGCACAGAAAAATATATTTTAAGGAATAATGACTGAAAGTATACAAAATCCATTGAAAGACATAAATATATCCATTCAAGATGTTCAAGAAATCTAAACAGGTTAAACTCAAAGAGATCCAGCCTTTAACACATTATAACCAAATTGGCAAAATACAGACAAAGGTAATATCCAAAAAGCAATGAGAGAAGTAAGTTGACATATATAAGGGATCCTAAATAAAGATCCAATTATGCTTTAGGAACTATAGACAGTAAAAAGTAGTGAAATGATTTATTAGAGCAATGATTTTTTAAAAAATACTGTCAGTCAAAAAATCTATATCT
>JAQZBX010046792.1:0-20647 GCA_029593785.1 Cabassous unicinctus | reverse complement strand
TTTAGGAACTGTCAAACAGTCCTCCATAGTGGCTGTACCATTCTCCATTCCCACCAACAGTGAAGAAGTGTTCCTATCTCTCCACATCCTCTCCAACACTTGTAGTTCTCTGTCTTTTTAATAGTGGTCATTCTGATAGGTGTGAAATGATATCTCATTGTAGTTTTGATTTGCATTTCCCTAATCATGAGTGATGTTGCGCATTTCTTCATGTGTTTTTTTGCCATTAGTATTTCTTCTTTGGAGAAATGTCTATCCAAGTCTTTTGCCCATCTTTTAATTGGGTCGTTTACCCTTTTATTATTGAGTTGTAACATCTCTTTATATATCCTGGATATTAAACCCTTATCAGATATGTGATTTCCAAATATATTTTCCCATTGAGTTGGCTGCCTTTTCACCCTTCTGACAAAGTCCTGTGAGGTGCAAAAGTGTTTAATTTTGAGGAGGTCCCATTTATCTATTTTTTCTTTTGTTGCACGTGCTTTGGGTATAAGGTCCAAGAAACCACCACCTACTACAAGGTCTTGAAGATGTTTCCCTACATTTTCTTCTAGTAGTTTTATGGTCCTAGCTTTTATATTTAGATCTTTGATCCATTTTAAGTTGATTCTTGTATAGGGGGTGAGATAGGGGACCTCTTTCATTCTTTTGGTTATAGATATCCAGTTCTCCCAACACCATTTGTTGAAGAGACTGTTTTTTCCCATTAGCATGGGCTTGGTAGGTTTGTCAAAAACCAATTGACTGTATAGGTGCGGGCATATTTCTGGGTTCTCAATTCTATTCCACTGATCAATGTGTCTATCTTTATGCCAGTACCATGCTGTTTTGACCACTGTAGCTTTGTAATATGTTTCAAGGTGAGGCAGTGAAATTCCTCCCACGTTGCTCTTCTTTTTTAGAATACTTTTGGCTATTCGGGTGCACTTAACTTTCCAGATGAATTTGGTAATTGCCTTCTCTAATTCTGTAAAGTAAGCTGTTGGGATTTTCATTGGTATTGCATTGACTCTATTAATCAGTTTGGACAAGGTTGACATCTTCATGATATTTATTCTTCCAATTCATGAACACAGAATGTCTTTCCATTTGTTTAGGTCTTTTTAAATTTCTTTTAGCATTGTTTTGTAGTTTTCTGCGTATAGGTCCTGTACATCTTTGGTTAAATTAACTCCTAGGTATTTGAGTCTTTTTGTTGCTGTTGAAAATGGAATTTTCCCCATGATTTCCTTCTCAGGTTAAAAGTAAACTTTATTTTAAACAGTTTAGATTTACAGAAAAATTGTGAAGATGGTACAAAGAGTTCCTATATGCTTCACACCCAGTTTCCTCCTTTATTAACATCTTACATTACTATGGTATATTTGTTATAATTAACGCACCAATATTGATCATTGTTATTAACTAAAGGCCATACTTTCTCCGGATTTCCTTAGTTTTTACCTAATGTCCTTTCTCTCCCCAGCGTCCCATCCAGGAGACCACATCACATTTCGTCTTCATGTCTCCTTAGGCTGCTCTTGGCGGCGACAGTTTCTCAGACTCTCTTTGTTTTTGACGACCTCGACAGTTTTGAGGAAGCCTGGTCAGGTATTTTGTAGTAAGTCCCTCAGCCGGGATTTGTCTGATGCTCTCCTCATGATTAGAATGGAGTTAGGTGTTTTTGGAGGAAGATGAGTGACTGCCATTTTCATCACTTCATCTTTATATCATCAACATGGCTTATCACAGTTGTTAACCTTGGTCAACTAGTTGAGGTAGTGTTTACCAGGCTTTTCCGCTGCAAGGTTACTCTCCCCACCCGCTTTCTGCACCCAGTACTCATTGGAAAGAAGTTCCTATGCACAGTTCAGTGGGGAGTTATGCTTCACCTTTTGAGAGCGGATTGTGTACCTAAGTTATTTGGAATGCTTCTGTAGGGGAGATTTGTCTGTTCTCCTCCATTTATTTATTAATTTATTCAAACTTTGTTTTATCAGTATGTACTCATAGGGTATATTTATTTTATACTTTGAATTATAATCCAATATTACTTAATGATTTTGCTCAAATTGTTTTAGCTCTGGCCACAGGGAGTTCCTACAATTGGTTCTTGTGTGTCCCTTTGATATACCACTATCATTGCAGTTTTGCGTGTGTGTGTGTGTGTGTGTGTGTGTGTGTGTTTGAGCACTCTTTTGCTTTCTGGCACTACAAAATGCTCCTGGTTCATCTTGTATATTTCTTGCCTCTGTCCAAGAATCAGTCATTTTTCCAAGGAGCTTGGTATATTTTATTGAACATGATATTAGAAATCAAGATCTGGGTGTTGGGTATACCCATTACTACTGGGGTATCACTGCTTCTAAGCCCTCTCAGCTGACAGAGCAAGGGAAAATGTGTAGTATATTAACCTGTGTATATATACATATCTACAAATGTTAGTATATGTAACCATCTATATCTATATTAAGCTAAACATGAGTTCACACTGATGTATCCAACTCTAATCCATTATCACATGGATTATTATAACCTTCTCCCTTACTTGTTTATAAATTCCCACTCCAAAATGGAGAAAACTGGCCCCCACCATTCACCATCCATTTACTTAATTGTTCAATTCTAGTATAAATGTATGGTGGTATCAGAATTGTTAATACCTACACTATGGGAAAACAACTTTATCAACTAAAGAAAAGCGATTATATAAGTTCCTTTTGTCTTTAGTTTTTCAGATTCCACTAATTGGCTAAATTATTAAGGTCAGCACATTTTCTCCTACCTCTTTAATGAGGTTGTTTCAAAGACTTGTAATATAGCTAGATTGTTTTTGCCAAATTCTACATTCCATCCTGGGATACCCCAATTTCCTAGATGATTTTTTAAAATTTGCATCCATTAAGGTTCTCCCTTTGTGCTGTAAAGTTCTATGGGTTTTGGCAAATGTGTATTGTCATGTCTCCACCATCATAGCATCATGAAGAATACTTTCACCATCCTAAAATATCCACTGTGCTTCACCTATTCAACCCTTTCACCCATACTCCTAAACCCTAGCAACCACTGGTCTTTCATCTCAATAGTTTTGGCTTTTCCAGAATGTCATATAATTGGAATCATATTTCATACTGGCTTCTTTCGCTTAGCAAAACGCATTTAAGAATCATCTGTGTCTTGTTTTGGTTTGATAATGCCTTTCTTTTTATCACTGAATACTATTCCATTGTATAGATGTACTAGTTTGTTTGTCCAACTCACCTTTTGAAGGGCATCTTGGTTGCTTCCAATTTGGGGCAGTTGTGAATAAAGTTCCTATAAACACTTGCCTTGAACAGTGAGTATCATATGGTAAGTAATCAATAAGCTAGCTATAATTAATATTCAAAAAAGGTCACCACGATGTGCTGGGAAGGGACTCAGAGTGTGGCTCCTTGTCTCTTGTACAAATTCTCCCCCAAAGTGCTTCCAAACATAGTTATGCGGCAGGAATGGGCATCCAGGAATGCCTGTGTTATTGATGAAGAAAGATAAAAAGTTCCCTAGAAACAGAGGAGAGAGACACTGGGGTCCTACCATGAACCAGAAGTAAGGAATGTTCTGGTGCCTCAGAGGGAATGTGAGGATGGGAGGCAGATCCCAGGACAGCAGACACCAAAGTGTGCTGCTGGCCTGCCTCCGCAGGGAGCTCAGAAAGCTCCGCTGGCAAGTCACTTGGATTATGCAATTTCCCTCTCTTTGTTTTGTTTTTAAACTGAATTTTAGAAATCCAAAGTAAAAAATGAAGCCTTAGGCTATGCAAGTTGTGCAGCTGTTCAGTCCGGTGGCGTGGCTGCAGTCTTTAGAGAAGTGGTCAATCTGTCTTTCACTTTTTCTTCTTCTTGGTGACTTCCCAATTCTCAGTTTTCTAGAGCAGATCTGATGACAAGCCTATGGCTCAGTGTCCAGTGAGGGGATCCAGAGGTTATAAGCAATTGTCTCTGAGTAGGGTAGGAAATGGGTACCTTGCTGTGGAAGCAGATCCTCAGGATTCTTATGTAGTTCTCAAGGAATGTGACCAGATAGGAAGGCATCCTGGAAATCAAGATTTCACTTTCATGTTTCAACTCTGTCCCAAATTTCCTCAAGGGTCACGAGATTACAGAATGAATTGAAAAAGACATTTGCATTCAATTAATTTAAGCATTTTCCTTTACAAATGAGAGAGGGAATTAGAGAGATAAATGAATTGCCATAGGTTGTAGAGTTAGTCCATGACAAACCAGGGCTGAAGAGTGGGTCTGTCAGAACAAAGGCCACAATGCAATTCCAAGTAGAGGACAAGAAGCAGGCTGGAAATTATAATGCGATGCCTAAGAGCCTCAGAGAAGAGCCTATGCCCTGGTCCCCAGATCTGCCTGTAACATCAGGCAAGGAATTAGTAAAATCAAAGGGGTGCCTTAACTTACCCCAACAAACTGCCTGAGAATCTTTGGAGATGACATCGGGAATTCTGTGTTTCTGAAGTGCTCCAGGTGATTTTAACCATGGCCAACTTGACGACCATTGGTCTAGCTCAAATGTCTCTTTTACAGATAGATAAACTGATGCACAGGATGGGAAAATGATTTGCTCAAAGTCACTTTGACAATTTAGAAAAGAACCAAGATAAGAACTCAGAGATGGAGTCACAATACCCAATTATTTGTCAGGCCTGCTTGTATGGCTCCTGGTTTTGATAGGGTCTTTATTCTATTGGGAGACCCAGAATCTACAATGCTTGCAGGGACAAGGGATCCTGGGACCAACTAGAATATAAATGGCTTCAAGGAGGATTACTTGACATGTCTCAACAAAGGAACCATGAAAAGATATTCTGTGGACTTGGGAATATGTAGCTTACCCCATCAAGTCCTTGCATTACCACTCCTCACTCATAAGCTATATGGTGTTATTTATTCTTGTCCATTTGACTCATGTATCAACTAGAATTTTAAGATAACTCCTAAATGGTATTTGGGGATAAGGGCTGGGATTGAGGGGGAGAGGTAGGCAGGGCTGTTGGAATTAATGTGGTGGCAAGTCTGTGCTGTTATGACAACTAAGAAATTATTTTGATGACAGAGAGCTATTCAGTTGCTCCTGGGGCTTGGAAAATGCTATTGGGATGTGGATGGACGTCTTCTGGCCTGCTTTGCTGGTTATGTGTGTGTGTGTGTGTGTGTGTGTGGGTGGTATTTGACATTATCCTGGGTTCCTGGCTGGCTTGGTAGCATGGATTCCAGGCACTCCTTCACCCCACTCTGTCCCTGTTGGTGACCATGGTGCTGTGGTCTGAGAGACATGGCTTCAAGCACTAGGCATGAAATGGCTTTTGTCTGTTGCATTCCTTCACTTCTAAATGCACACCTTATTATCTCAACTTTATTGATAGAGCTAGAACTGATACATGTCACAAAACAGAGCACCCGGATGCCAACCAGGCTCTTCTCAGTGCCCTTTGTTTAAAGTGGAAGGGAAATAACGGTGTGGCCCAGCGTGGCCCAGCATAACACGGGTTGCCTCTTATCCAGCTTCCAATAGTGGGCGGTTATTCTCTACTTCACTTGCTTGGGCTCTTGAGTATTTTTCATTGGGAACATGGCTAATTATTGTGGCAGGTGAGACATGGAGATGCTTGTACTAGCTCTTAAAGACCTCCTCACTTCTGTTTAAATTGCTTGCCTGTCTTCAAGATGGCATGTAAGTACAATCCTACCATGTGCCAGGAGTAGAACTGGAAATATCAGTGGCTATCAAATTACGACCACACCGTCCACGTCATCCACATCAGTTCAGTAACTGTGAAGCATTGTAAAGAAGTGACTGTGCCATGTGACACTCCCAGATCAAACAATGTCAAATAGTTCACTCTTTAAAAAAAGTTTTTTTTTAATTTAAATTTGAGGCAGAGTAGTGGATCTAAATGGTTTCATAATATTTAATGCTCTCCATAACATTATAAGTCAAATGTATTTTATTTTCATTGTCAAAATCAAAAACAAAAAACTCACAACTGACTTTCATCTCAATGTCAGGAAATAATGCTAATAACTGCCATGCCAAGTAAGCACATCAACTTAATAAAGTGGGAAATTATTATAAGGTTCTCACTGGACACTGGTATTAATTATCCTTAAGGCTTTCCTTGTATTTCATCATTTAAGATCACAATTAAACTTATGAATAACAGCTTCTAGCTTAGTACCTGTTAAAGTACTAAAAGACTCATTATACTATCAAATGTTCTACATGTCACACACAAAATAGTCCACTATTTTGTTTATATTCACGGTTCTTTTATTTTACTTGAGACCAGCTGTGTGGTCAGGATTATCTGATTTAATAATATTTGTTATACTCCATAACATTCTTAATCAAACATGTTTTATTATCTTTATGTAAAAAATGACAACTGAGTTTTAGTCTAAATTTTTAAAGATAGGAATGTCATTTTTAGAAACTTTAGGTCAAGATAAAACATTAATGTATGTTATCACATGAGCTAACTGAAAACATCTCTCTCAAGGCATCCATCAGCTTTGGCGTTTGGCAATGGAGGGCTGTGGCATGAGTGCCTTCTCCAAACCGCACCTCTGTATTCGCCTGAGGCCGTGCCCATGCTGGAGCCATGCCCATGCTGGAGATTCTCAGTAAGAAGAAGTTATTGCAATTTACGCTCCTGAGTAGTTCAATTTTAGCTTTGTGGTTTCTGATTGGATTACTCTTTCCACTCCAATCTGAGATGGCTCTAATCACACATAATCCAAGGAGAGGAGATCTCTGCTTACTGTGGTCCCTGCACTCCATAGGAATGCCATGCTCCTTCAGGAATCTGCTCTCAAAAAGCAGGAGGCGCTATTTCATTTGTGGATCGCATTGCACTTCTTTTACTTACCTGACACATATTGAGGATTTATAATATTTGTAAGAACGGCTTCAGAAATGTTCGTGAGGCCCCTAATCTGGCACACGTGGGCTCTGACGCTGGCATTTCCACAAACTCAGAATGAGGCACCTGAAAGATTTGATGCTTTTTAAATGATTGCACAGTCTTTGTAGAAAAAGAAGACAAAACAAAAAACATATAAATGCCTAAAGGAAAGGACAGAATTTATCTGCATTTAGGCTGACCTACTCATCCCAGTTTGCTGGGATTTTCCTGATTTTTAACACTGAAAGTGCAGCGTCCCAAGAAACCTCAAATTGTCAGGTAAACTGATGATTGTTTACCCTATCTGCATTTATTTTATACACTAAGATTGAACATGACTGTTTTTCATTGATCTTTTCCCTTTCTTCTCTCTTTCTTAATGTATGTATGTGTATATATGTATATATATGTATATGTTTAGATATAAAATACTCCCACATGTATCTCAGGCATAATGCACATATGATTATATTTATATTTATTTGTATTTGTAGCTTTTTCACTTAACATTGGTCATGCCCTCTCTCAAGCCATTAAATATTCTTCGATTACTTGAATTTTAAAAGCTTAATATTGGTCCATTATAAAAATATACCATAATTAAAGCATTTTCTAAAATTAGACATATATATTGTCTTGGGTCGTTTTTTTATTTTATTTAACATTATGATGAACAAGCTAGGTAAAAATCTTCACCAATGCCTTTACTTAGTTCTATAGCTGTGGAATTAATACATCACAATGCTTGAGATGTTGAAGTTTTTAATACATGCCACCATATTGCTTTCTGGAAAGATTGTACCCTGGACAATTTAGTAATTGTGCTAGGAAGAATAACGGCCTCCAAAGATGTCCTCTCCTTAATCTGCAGAGCCTGTGCATATGTTACCTTATATGGCAAAAGAGTCTTTGCAGATGTGATGGAAGGTACAGACCTTGAGATAGGGAGAGTGTCCTGGATGATCCAGGTGGGTGCAAACTAATCACAGGCATCCTTACAAGTGAAGATGCTTTTCTGGCTGGATCACTGAGATGAAGCAGGAGAAGGACGAAAGATTTGAAGTGTGAGGGACATGAACTACTACTACTGGTTTTAAAGATGGTGGAAGGGGCCACAAGCCAAGGACCGTGGGTGGCCCTTAGAAGCTGCAATGGCTTTCAGCTAACATGCAGCAAGAAAATGGCAACCTCAGTCCCATAGCTGAGTCAGCAAGGAACTGAATTCTGCCATCAACCTGACTGTGCAAGGAACTGGGTTCTACCCTGGAGCCTCCAGAAAGGCATGCAGCCCTGCCAGTACCTTGGTTTTAGTTTGATGAGACCCATGTTGGACTTCTGCCCTACAGAACTGTAAAATACCTAATTAGTTTTATTATCCAGTTTTAGTCACTATGTTTGTGAGAAAGGGGAAACTAATACATTATTCTTAAAAATGTATGCCATTTTGTTTATAAAAATAGTATTTTGTAAATAGGCAAAATTAAGCCAGGGTGATAGAATTCAGACTAGTGTTTCCTTCCGGGGAGGGCATTGGAGACTCTTCCAGTTTGGAGATGTTCTACAGTATGGTCTGGGTGTTGGTGACGTGGGGTGGGCATATGTAACATTGACCTAAGCACTTAGGATGTGTAAAGTTTATTGTAGGAAAGTATTACTTCAATAAAACAAAAGCATTAGCTTGTTTACATTTTTATTTATTGGTTGGTATTTTTATGTGCATATGAAACAGTTTATGTTTTTATCTTGCAAATTATTTGATAATCTCCTTGGTTAAGAGTTCTATTATTTTTCTTATTTATTTAAAAGCAATTTTAAAATTTCTACTTACACTATATTACCTCTTAACAAAACAGAAATTGCAAAAGTTGAAACATCCCTGACCACAGAATTTCTTCTGGCAGGAAGGAACTTGAGTCCTTCCAGGACAGCAACTTTTTAAAGCTCTTGGGACTGTCCCCAATTACATCATGTAACACTGGTACATATAGTCAAATTTAGGAATTAAGTTTCCATAAGCCCTCAGTCATTGTACAAGGCCACTGTCCTGCAAAACTCACCCAGGGCATTTTTATATTCATTAATGATGAGGCTTGATACAAAGGTACATCCAGAGACCAAAAATAGAAATAGTATCAAGACAGGCTAGGAAAATGCAGGGGATTAAGTGTCAAGCATCCAGGCATAATCCCAACTTGTCCACTAAACAGCTCTGTGAACTAACCATAGGTTCTGTTATGTCCACCTGCCTGGTCTATAAAATGTGGGGATGAACAAGATCATTGATGACAGATAGGTTCCATGGCAAGTGCCACCCCAAGAGGTTTGTTGGAAGAGCTAGTGAGGCCTTCCCTGGGGCTCTGGAAGGTAGTGCTTCTGTAGTGGCTCTGTAGGGATGGTCACCATGGGCCCAAGTGTGGAGAAGGCCCCATCTCTGGGACATGTGAGCCATTTCTAGGCCAGAATATATCTATGCTCCCATCTATTTTATTCTCCCAGATTATCATTTTGAAAAGAGTCCAGTCCAAGACCTAGAAAGCTAGGGCGTTAGGAGTCAGCAGAGAAGAGTTCTTTGCTGACTAGCACTAGGACAGGCAGGGTCGTGGATAAGATAATACCCTGGAGTCAGACTGCCAAGGTTTGGGATGCTTGGATGATTGTTTCAGCTCTCTGTACCTCAGAGGAAGGGACCCAACATAAGGACCGCTGGCCCCTGCACAAATGTTTCCTTAATTGTCTTCATGCTCCCTGATGAAGTCGTGGCGGAGATGACCTTCAGGAATGCCTGTCCCATAGAAGAGGAAACAAAAAGAGTCTCCCAGATACAGGGCAGAGTGAGGCACCAGGATCCTGCCAAGACCCAGAGGTGCATGCTGCTCTGGGCCCCAGATGGAATGGGAGATGGACCCACTGGGGCACCATGTCCTAGTTCTGCAAGGAACCCAGAAATTGCAGTCAGCAAGTCATTTTAATTTTGCAATTTGCCCCCTTTGACTTTGGTTTTAATCTGGACTTGAGAAATCTTAATGTGGAATGCTAAAATGAAACTTGAGACTACCCAAATTCTGCAACTGTTTTGACCAGCTGCCTGGCTGCATTATTCAGGGAAGTGGTGATTCTACTTTGTCTCTTTCTTCTCCTTGGTGGCTTCCAAATCAGCAGTTAGCTAAAGTGTATGTGAAAACTTGTCCGTGGTTTAGGAGCTGGTGAATGGGGAGGTTGTAGTCTAGATCATAAGTTAGAAGTGGGCAGGAACAAGCTAGCATTGGGAAGGAAGTGAGTCTTTTGCAGTGGAAGCTGTTTTCCCTCTTCTTAAGTGACTCCCAAGGAATGTGGGAGTCAGATCCTGGTGTTTTAGTTACCTAGGCTGCTCAAGCAAATGCAAAAGGGGTGCAAGGGAACACTATCTGAAGTTGAGCACGTGGAACCCTCCCTACCACTCCTCACCCTCTGCCTGTGACTCGCCTAGGGCTAGAGGGCTACAGAGTCTTCTGAGTGTCAGCACATACAGTGACATCCTAGTCATTTTTATTCCAACTCATTGTGTGTTGGGGTTTTAGGGTGCACTTCTGATTGGTATTTGGGATTAAGATCCTGGTGGCAAAAGAAGAGGCACACAGGGCCACACACAGGGGATGCACCCCAAGAATTCATCTGGATGCTAACTGCTCCCAGGACTTTGGGGGGCATTGTTTAGGGCTTTGATGACAAATCGGATCCAGGCAGGCAATGGCTGAACTGAGTACATTCAGAGTAACCTGGGCCGCTAGTGGGCACATTAGTGGGGTTTTGAAACACTTTCCCTTCCAACTTTTGCCCAACCCAATGAGGATATTTGCTAAGAACCAAGTCTCTTAGTTCTGGAGGAACATGGGTGCTCAAATGTCAGATTCCCTCAGTCCCTGAGTGAAGCACAGCATTAGCCCCATTTAATGGAGAGGGAAACTGAGACCCAGAAGGAAGACGTATCATGCCTAAGTTCTCAGGGAGTCAGTTGCACCTCTGAAATCAGCATTAAAAGCTCCTGCCTCCCAGGCCAGGACTCTTCCAGTCCATGCTTCTGAGATGATCACCATCCACCAGCCAGCTCTCCTCCAGACCCACAGAGGTGGGCCCTGCTAGTTGGTCCTTAACCTCAGTGTAAGAATGTGGTGATATATGGGGAAAATATAATTAATGTAATTTATGGACTCTAGTTGACAACAGCATTGTAATGTTTTAGTAGCAAAAGCAAAGTTGGTACTATATTAATGCTACAGGTGAAAAAAAAAAGAATATATGTAGTTTGGTTTTGTGAGATATGAATATAATTAAGCATTTTTTCTCTTTTTCACTTTTTCATTAAGAAGGAAACCTTGACTATGTTATTTAACTAATCTGTGTTTATCTGTGTATTTTATAAACACTAGGGGAACAACTGAGTTAGTAGTTGGAATTAGAGGAGATGAAAGTGCCTGGAAAGCACTTTTTTTAAAAAAAGATTTATTTACTTATTTACTTTTTATCATTCTTAACACACACACACCCCTACCCCGTTTTTGCTGTTTTGTGTCCATTCGCTGGGCAATTCTCTGTGTCTGTTTCCTGCCCTCTCTTCTCATCCTTCTCCTGTCTTCACCGGGATTTGATCCTGGGAACTTCCGATGTAGGAGAGATGCGTTCTGCCACCTGTGTCACCTTAGTTCCTGGTTTTTCGATGCCTCTCATCTTGGCTCTCCCTTGTGTCACTCTCCTGTTACATCATCATCTTACTGTATGTGGCACACCCACACACGGGACCTGGTGGCACACCCGCTCCTGGGACCTGGGGCAGGGCCTGGCAGCGCACCTGCTCACAAGGTCTGACGGCGCACCTGTGCGTCGGGCCTGGGGGCTCACCCGCTCGCGGGGCCTGATGGCCTGCATGCCTTCTATATTTTTCTTTATTTTACCAGGAATTCCCAGGGATCGAACCCAGGTCCCTCCATATGGGAGACGGATGCCCAACCATTTGAGCCACATCCGCACTCCCGGAAAGAACTTTTTAAGAGTAATGTTTCCATAACTTGTTGAGCTGCATTTTTCCATTAGTTTATTTTTTTGAATTTGGAATACAGTTGTTTTTTTTTAAAACTCAGCTTACCCCATTCTTCCTACAAGCTGCCTTCTCTCCTCCACCCTCACCATTACTTTTGGCCTGTATCCTTGCAGAGCCTGCTGTCAGGCTCTCCCACATCCCATGTGATGTGGAAGAGCTACCAGTTTTCTCTTCCTCAAGTACACCTCTGACTCTTGGTGTTTCCCTATCGCCTTCAGAACTGAACCCAAACTGTTCATGTTTGCATATCCTGGCATGCAAAAACTCTCTTTAACATGGGTCCAAGCTTGCATTCTAACATTTCTAAACGTTTCTCCTACTCCTGGGCCAAATCCCAGATAGAAGAGATTCTTGCCTCTGGCCTGCTCTTGTCCATCCTGAACTAATTCCACAGAATCCTCTCCTCTTCTCTCATCCTCTCCTTTAAGACAGGTCCTGCTTGGGGCACTTCTTCAGTGAAGTGTCTTACCCTGACTCTTATTTGAGGGTCTTCTAGTCTATCTCTGAGGTCCCAATTCATGTAAGATCAGTTTTCCTGAGGCTGAGGATAGACTGGAGGGGAAGGACAACATTGCAGAAGCTATTATAACAGACCCAGAGAAAGACTTTCTCCGGGCAGGAGGGAGAGGGTACAGGCAGGTGAGGAAAGGAATGGCCCTGGGGCTGGCGCTGTTCAAAGGCTGAAGTCCTTCAGTCCCAGGGAGCTGAAGCTGGGCACTGAAACCCTAGGCTGGAACAGCCTCGTCTGTCCTGACACTTTCTCCTTGAGCCAGTGTGGAGACCAGCCGGGTCAAATGGTTCATTCATCTGGAGCACGTTCCCCTACTTCCTAAAGCCGTGCCCCCGCCCCCATTGCAATCTTCACCCTTCCTGCTTCATGTTGCCCCAAAAGAATACATGACTGCCTACTTTTGTAAACAAAGTGCATTATTCTTGAGAATGTCAAAGCCATACAATAACACTCATTTCAATAAAACATTACAAAGCATGCCTTTGATGCAGAAGAGTAGTGTCTTCCAAAAAGGCATTTTATTTCCATAATGATGATCCATGAAAGGACCCTCACAACATTCTTGGGGCACATGGAGGAGAAGAATAACATTGCTCATATTTCTGATGGTTTGAATTGGGATGCACAGAACCAAGCAAATTACCCAAGACTTTGAAAATTCAATATTCATAGCATATCAAGTTAAACAATAATAACTTAAATGCAAACGAACATACACTAAATATTATTTTTTAGATAATTAGACAAGCATGATTTGGGGTGTTATGATAATGGAACTTTTGGATGTTTGTGGGGAAGGTCAAGCAAAAATAAATAATGTTTTCCTCAAGCTCTCAGTGACTGTCAGTCTAGGTGTGAAGGTTCAAGACTTTGGGGTTTGAGACTTCTGGGTCAGGCACTTCATGCACTCCTGTACACACCTCTCCTTGGTGTCAGCACAGAACTCTTTGCCTAGTTTAGTTTTGAAGAGGGAGAGGGTGCACAGTTAGATGGAGCACCTTAGGGATTGGACCTTAGACCTGATCAGCCCCCCTCTGTGGTGGAGCCCTCCTTGCTCCTGCCTGGAGGAAGTGGGATGATCTGCCAAACTCAAGTCCACAAGGAGCCCAAAGTGGAAAGGCATCTTCCCTCCCTGGATTCAGTTTTTCCACTGGTTAAAGAGGCATTCCTTTGATAGATGGTCTGACTATCTGAGTCTGGACTTCACCAATGTAAACCCTGCTCCACTGCCTGGGATAGAGCTTTTGACTGCGGTGGCCAGGCATGGTCTACTCACCACAGCTTCCCTGGGACACTGGCTACTGGTGACTCTTGCGTAGCTCTCGGGAGATTTTCCTACTGACAACACTGAAGCAGATGGTGGTCTGGGTAGAAAGTGCAAAGCATATGAATATTATATATTTTGAAAAATGACTTCATAAGGGAAAGAAGGGACAGGAGGAGAGGACAACGGCAACCTATGTGGTAGGTTCCTTCCAAGTCCAATGCCTCTGTCAGATCCCAGTGATGGTAAACTCTCTGGCTCTCTTGACCCCTCTCTATATTGGCGACATCCTCTTTGACTGGCTATGGAGGAAGCTTGATCAATTTGCCATATCCCTAGGAATGACTATTAACCCCAAATCTCTGAGGTTTAGAAGATGAGTTCTGAGACCGAGCCCTCACTTCTGTCCCATGTTGAGATTCCCTGGAACCGCATCCCTTTCTCCCAACCACTCTCTGGAAGCTCTCCCAGAGGCTGGTCCAAATTCTGGGATTCTAAGCAATAGCTTTTTTACTTACACCACTGTCCAAAATATCCTCCACAAATACCAAGAAAGAGAGTTCTTCCTTCAGTGTGTCTTCCCCTAGATGTGGCACCTGGGGCAGGTCTGTTCTTAAAGCTGGTGTTAAGAAAGAGCCTAGGGGCTGGGCCTGGACTTCACATTCTGCTTCTGTGAGTATGGGCACTTCTTTGTCCCTCCTGAGACATATTTTCCCATCTTTAAAATGCAGAGCTTGCAGTGAGTCTCTGAGGACTCAGTGATCTGATAGTCCTAGAGGGGGTTAACATTGCCTTAGGGAGGGAGGGGCTTACCTGGCTGAGCAAGCACCTGGGGGCTGAAGTGGCAGCACAGAAGCACTGCAGAGACCTTCATGATGGAGGGTGAGGGTGTGAGCTTCGGTGTGGGAGATGGAGGCTTCTCTCTCGGTGTCTCTGATCCCTGGATGCTCTGCCTGCCTTTTATAAAGCTATATAAGTTAATTTATAGGAGGTAAAGAGTTAGGGAAATGAGAGGAAGACCTTTCCCTTGGCAGGGTCATGGTAAAGGATGATAAAGAGAGATCTGAAAACTGCTGAATAGGCACTGGGCTTTGAGGAGGCTTCCAGGAAAGAAGAAAGGGAAACAGTGGGCTGGGACTGGGCACTTTTTCCATATACTGCTGAGAGTAACGGGGGTGGAGTAGGAAGGGAAAGTGCAGTATGCCAGTCTAAGACAGGAAACAATCTGAGCTGGGTCATCGTATGGACTCCACCTCCTCTGACCTGAAAGCCTTATAGAAAGGAAGAAAGAAAGGAAACTGAGGTCATAGAGATAATTAGGTCCAAAAGTTTCCCCTGTGCTCATGTTCTGGAACCATCTGCA
This sequence comes from Cabassous unicinctus, assembly GCA_029593785.1. Lineage (NCBI taxonomy): Eukaryota > Metazoa > Chordata > Mammalia > Cingulata > Chlamyphoridae > Cabassous > Cabassous unicinctus. The sequence goes on along the minus strand of JAQZBX010046792.1, from coordinate 5,501 downwards.
TGATGGAGCCTTGTGGCCAGGAGTCTAATACCAGAGGCTTGAGAAATCCCCCCATTCCTAAACCTCACTGCCTTCTTTAGAACTCGGGATGATATTAAGTTAGAACTTTGGCTGAATGAAGAACTCCAGAAATCTTACAGTTGTAATGCTCTTGGATCTTAGTGTCCAAGGTTGTCAAAGCTGGGTGGTACATAAAGGCCTTGGAGGGCTGAGGTTTGCAAACCTCAGTGTAGCTGTCTTTTCCAAAGGAAATCATAGGTTAAATTGTGTCCCCCCCAAAAAGATATGTTCAAGCCCTTATCCCAGGTACCTGTGAAGACCACCTTATTTGGAAATAGGCTCTTTGCAGATATAATCATGGCTGTCATACACAATTAGGGTGGATTCTAAATTCAAAGACTTCTAAGAGAAAGGAGAGGGAAATTTGGATCCAGATACATGGCACACACATAGGCACACACAGTGGGAAGAAGGCCAGGTGATGAGGGAGGCAGAAACTGAAGTGATCGAGCTACAAGCCAAGGAATGCCAAAGCTTGCTGACACCACCAGAAGCTGGGGAGAAGCAGGGAAGGGCCTCCCCTGGAGACTTCATGGGGTGCATGGCCTGATGACACCTTCATTTTTGGACTTCTAGCCTCCAGGGCTTTAAGAGAAGACATTTCTGTTGTTTTAAGCCATCTAGTTTGTGATATTTTGTTATGGCAGCCCTGGGGACTGATACACAGGGGAAACCCAATCAAACAGGTCAGGTGGAGGGGCCTGTGTGATGCAGAAGCTAAATGGTGTAAAGCAGAGCCCAGATGTGGTTTCTGCTTGCCAAGGACTGGCTTCCTTCAATGAAGGGTTGGTGTAGGGATGGGAAATTCTGTAATGTGGGGCATTGGAGAAAAACCCTGTGTCAAACATTGGCTTGGATGTGTTTCAAGGATATTTATCCAGCTACCCCTGTTTCTGACTTTGCTCAAGCTGACCCTCACCATCTGCTTCTTGAGGGACTGTATTCCCCACCCCACCCCCACTATTCCAAATTCCAGAAATTGTTTGATTTGACTTCAGTCCTGACTTCTCCATGCAGCCTCTCCTAGTCTGCTCAGATTTCACACTAGACAACAGCCCTTCTGTCACCTGCATTGTAGGTTTCATTTATTTGAAGGTAACCTCCCCGGGCCAGGCCTGGGTGTTCTTCTCTAATCAGTGGAGGAGCACCTCCCACAGGTCCCTCTGGCCCAGCAGACAGTCTTCATTGAAAACCTGTAGATGGCACATGGGAGTTGAAGGAAGGCACAGGGGCCTGCCCTGCCCAGAGAGAAAGAACGATCATCTCTTCTGGATATTGGATCAGTAGGTCAAGGACTTATGAACTTTAACTCATGTAACCCACAGTATCCCTGTTCTGAGACCAGGAAAATTACCTGCTTGTGTTCTTGTACTCATCAATCATCAGAGTAGGTTTCCATTTCTAGAATCAGTTGTGAGGGTTAAATGAATTGACACCTGAGAAGTGCTTTGAACAGTGACAAGCACATATTAAGTTCCCAATAAGTTTAATAGTCATAACTTTTAGGAACTTGCAAGAAGTATAATCACGGGATGCTAGGAAAGCGTAAGATGATGGGATGCTCACAATTTCTCCCAAAATCTGACTCATTCTTCCAAATTGAAACATGTTGCAGTGTGTTTGGCTTTCCAGGAATGATGTGTTATGGAACAGAAATGCTGAGAAATGCCATCTAGTGAAGGGTGTGAGGTCCCAGGTGTCCTGCCAAGGACCAGATGCCGTCTTTGAGTGCTGGCAACATCATAACTGGACAAGTGTTCAGTGATCCCAGGCAGCCAGTCTGTTATTGTCATTTTGTGGTTTCCTTCCCCAGACTTCAGCTTTACGCTGGACCATGAAACATCAGTATGAAATTTTAACCCTAAATTTTAGGGCAACCAGGTTTACTGCTGTTTTGTCCAGCTTGGCTGCCTTCGGCAGAGATGGGGTTGCTCTCTGGCTTCTTTCTCTGTTTCTTTTTTGAGGACCTCCAAGTCAGGAGTCATCTAAATTGGATTCAATTATCATTCTTGGCCAATTGTGAAGCCTGGTAGGGAATAACTCTGATAGTGCCCAGGAAATGAGTCCCTTGTGGAAACAGATCTGGCTTCCTATGTGGTCCCTAAGGAGCAGAGAATGAGCCAGGGAAAGTTTAACATGGGAATCAAAACTTTTAGCTTCATTTTTCAGCTGTGCCTCAGATTTCCTCTGAAACCATGCAATTACAGAAAGAACTGAATAGGACGTTTGGGTTCATTTTATGCCACCCTCTCCTTTTCCAGATAGCAGAACGAGGCCCAAGGACAGAAACAAAATCCTTGAGGCTACACAAGATATCAAATTCTTGTATGTCCCAGTGCCTTGGTCTCCTAATGTGCACCATGAGCTTTCTACCATGCTGTACTCTCATGTCCTGAGAACTGAGGCCTCAGTTCTCCCTTCTGCAAAATATAACCAGTTAGATCATATGGGGAAGAGCTTGTGAAAGTGAAAACTGCCTCTCCGTGTGAGTGTGCCTTTTAACTACATGAACACATGTGAATACACGCTTGTTCACAATCCCATTTGCCATTATTTCACATAATCCTCTTGTAGCAGCCACCTTTATCCCCACTTTACCAGTGCGATTAAGTGAGTCATTGGAGGACATTCAGCCAGTCCAGGACACCAAGGCTGGAACCAAATCCAGGAGGTAGGATAAGGGCCCTGACCTATCCTATTGGCTCCACCCCACCCTGACCTATTGAATTAGACTCTGTCGAAGACACCTCAGAATCTGCTTTTAGACATGTTCCTGGCTAATCTAGGTGAAAATCCTGCCTGCCAGCAACAGAGACCAATGTTGAGGCCCTGATAAGGCATCATCCACCAAGAAGACTGACCAGCTATTTGGTGATGAATACACATTTGATTCCTGTTGCATCTCTTCTATCCTAGAAAGGGAAGTGATTCATCTTAACTGGAATAGACATTCTCCAGTAATGTTTTCTGTTCCCGTCTTCAGGACCTCAGCCAGCACCATTATCTGAGAGCATACAGCATGTTTATCCATTGGCCTGGAATCTCACATGGCATTGCTGTGGACCAAGGCATGTTTCGCAGCAAATGAGATGTGGCACTCGCATATGACCATGGGCTCCTATCCCACAACTGCATCATCCAGAAGCTTCTGGCCTGATAGAGTAACAGATGGCCTGTTGAGGGCACAGCCAAAGAGCAGCTTGAAGAGAATATCATGCAAAGAGAGGCACCATCCTCCAGGATTCAATAGACACCATAAATCAACATGCATTATATGATGCTGTATCCCCAACAGACAAAATACTTGGAGCCAGGTGTCAAGAGGAGGAAGCAGGAGTGGCCCTGTGTGTTAGTTTCCCAGAGTTGCTGTAACAAAGCACTACAAACTGCATGGCTTAAAACAGTAGAAATTCATTGTGTCACAATGTTGGAGGCTAGAAATCTGAAACCAGGGCCAGGTTCTGTCTGAAACTTAGGGGACAGTCCTTCCTTGTCTCTTCCTAGCTTCTGGTGGTTTGCCAGCAACCTTCGTCATCCTTGGCTTGTGGCTGCAGCACTGCAATCTCTGCCTCCCTTGCCTCCCTCGTCACATAGCCTCCCCACCCATGTCGGTGTCTCTTTTCCCCTTATTACAATGGAACCAGTCATGTTGGATAAAGGGCCCACCCTATTTCAGTATGATCTCATATTTTCTTAACTACTTCCATCTGCAACTATCCTATTTTCAAATGAGGTCATGTTCTGTGGCCCTGGAGGTCAGGACTTCAACATATCTCTTTTGGGGACACAATTCCATACATGGCACCTGACTTACCATCACTCTCAATGACGTCCTTGGGGAAATTTGTGCTTCCACTCCCTGCAACTCAGGATTGTGTGGGGTGAGAAGTTCTGGTTCCCAGAGGAATAATGCTTCCACTGGGGTATGCAGTGAGTCTCATTCAACCCCAGCTGTGGCTACACTGGGTTTCTTTAGACTCCTCATGCCAAGAGCCCAGCAGGCAAGGAGAACCGGGGCAGAGAGTCACTCCCTGGCAGCAGTTTATGATCCTGATCATCAGGAGGACATAGAGCTGCTTTTAGACAATGGAGGCAGAGAAGAATATGCTTGGCGCCCAGGTGATGCATTTGGTTGTCTCTTGGTACTACTCCATTCAATTCTGATGGTACATGGACAAGCATGGCAGCCTTGACCTGAGAAGAGCATGATGACCATGCTTGACCCATCAGGGATGAGGTTCTGAGTCAAGCCAGAAGGCAAACCACCTGGACCAGAAGGGATATTAGCTGAGGGTGAGGGAAATCTAGGATGCGTGGTCAAGGAAGGGGTGATGAATATCATTTATGGCCTTAAGACCAGCTGTTGCAGCAGGAGCTAGAGTTCATACCACAAACCTTCCTCTTGCAAGTTTCCACAGGAAATGAGGCTCAACAGAATCCTGGATGAACTATCCAGAATTTATATAAACAAGGAGATCCAAACAGTGCAAGGGGTGGCTGGGAGTGGATTCCATGGAATCCAGATCCTCCCCACCCAGGGCCTAGGTGCTATTCCCCAGCTGCTGGGAGTGCTGGCTGCCTTCCCGAGAGTCATGCCCCATTCTCAGGAGCAGCTTGCATTCAATGGCTGGTTGAGGAGGGAATATAACAGCCTGATCCCCCCTTAAACCCAGTTTAGGTTATCCCATTTCTAAAACTCCCTGTGGCATTGGCCAAGACTTTTGTTGTGACTGCACCGCAGTCCACATTCTCCCTCTGCCCAATCCTGCGTGTGCACTCTCTAGAACACTTCTGCATGCAAATATCCATCTAAGAGTTTGCTTCCCAGAAAATCCAAGTGGTGGCATTGCTGGTTCCTGTGTGCTGTCAGAAAGCTTAGACATCTCCAAGGCTCTGCGCCCACACTTTCATACTCCAGGGGCAGGCAATGCTGTGCCCAGTGGGAGGTGAGTTGGGTTCATAGTTCCTTGAAAGGGAAGAGTGAAAGCTTGGCAAAGGAAATGTGAACAGATTCTATTCAGTCTTTCACAAGTGGAGGTCACTGCCCCTCTCTGCCTCCCTCTCTGATGCCCTTGTCAAGATTTTCTTGGCACCAGAGGGGTTGTTGAGCCTGAGTGAGCTATCCTGTGGCTGTCCCCCTGCAGTGCATGCCTCCTGGGCTCTGCTGACTGCTGACATTTGGAGGTGCTCTTTTATTTAAGGATTTATTGATTTATTTGTTTACTTTTATCCATTTTTACTCCCCCTCCCCCATTTTTGCTGTTTTTGTGTCCATTCACTGGGCAACTCTCTTGATTGGCCTTTAGGGCAGAAGTCTGCTGGGCTTAGGAGAGGTAAGGGGTGGCCTGGGGGCTTATTATACCTGGAGGGAGCCATTCTGTGGTAGCTACTACTTGAGGCTTCCACTTAAGGCTCTCATAGAGGAGCCTTCCAGAAAGACC
>JAQZBX010046791.1:0-20657 GCA_029593785.1 Cabassous unicinctus | reverse complement strand
GGCACTGGGAACCAATCCTGGGCCCTTCCAGAGTGGGAGAGAGGCTCTCAATCTCTTGCACCACCTCAGGTCCCTGGTCTGCTGCATCTCTTATTGTTTCTCCTCTGTGTCTCTTTTTGTTGTGTCATCTTGCTGCATCAGCTCTCTATATAGGCCAGCTTTCCTTGAGAGCCAGTTTGCTTTTACCCAGGAGGCCCTGGAAATCAAACCCTGGACCTTCCATTTGATAGAGAGGAGCCCAATCGCTTGAGCCACATCCACTTCCCTCCCTGAGAATCTTGAGTGAGAAAATGAGTGGGAAGAAGAGCCACTTGTGACTCCTGGCTCCCAGAGGAATCTGACCTGTTCAGTCTCCATCCTGGATTTGGGTTGGCCCCTGCCCAGGTGCCTTGTGGTAGGCCATGCCCCAGCAAATCTGTGTTTCCACTCAGGGTCGTCCCCAGCTGGACAGTGTCACAAAGGCAATCCCCAGGAAGAGGGCTGAGACCGCCAAAGTGTGAGTACCCAGGGTAAGAATCTGAGCCAGGCCTTCAGCAAAGCTTGAGTTAAAACTTTAAATGGGTAGATTGGGCTCCCGTCTACCATATAGGAGGTCCAGGGTCCAATTCCCGGGGCCTCCTGGTGAAGGAAGCTGGCCCACGTGGCAAGCTGGCACAGCAAGATGACACACAAAAAGAGACACAAATAGACAATAAAAGCCGCAACAGACCAGGGAGCTGAGGTGGAGCAAGAGATTAAACACCTCTCTTCCACTCTGGAAGGTCCCAGGATTGGTTCCCAGGGCCACCTAAAGAGAAGACAAGCAGACACAGAAGGACACACAGTGAATGGACACAGAGAAGAGATGGGTGTGTGTGTGTGTGTGTAATAAATAAATCTTAAAAAAAAAAAAACTTTAAACGGTAGGGCCTATGAGATGTGGGCTTCCATGTGTACTATTATTCTGAGCCCCACAAATGTTAGAGATGGTCCTGAGTGCTTTCTCTGCCTAGTCCAGATTCTGATTTTTCTGTGTCCTTGGGGATGATTCTGCAATCATCCATGCTCTTGATGGATTTCACTTTACATTTGTATCCCTTCTCTTCTCCTCCTATTGACCTTCGTATCTCTGATCCAGGCTTCTTTTGTTTAATGGTTTAATGCTGCTTATACTCTCCTTCTTCCCCTGATGTAGGCTCACACCTGATGCATCCAAAAAAGTTTAGCCAAAGGGACCCACCACCCCCTTATCACAATTATCTTCACATAAATATTCTTTTAGAATGAATGGAGACAGCAGGGTGTATTAGGTGAGGGTTAAGCAATTGGAAAGTAAATCACAATGGAAAGGAAAAAGACATCACTTACAGGCTGGCTTCTTCAACTTCAGCTCCACGCTTTTGTTGTAACCATAGTAGCATTAATAGCAGTTCATGCATCACTGTTCAGGTCCCAGAGTAGAGCTTGGCTCATGCCACCCTGACACTTACTTAGAAGCTGAGTGCTAAAAGGCAATGTAATGTTAGGGACACTATTCGATTTACATTAAGCTGTCCGGGTTTGGTGGCTGTTCACTGGAAGTCCCTGGTGATTGTAAAAGGCAGGCAGCTAATGGTGCTGGCATCTAACCCAACATTCTTGCTGTGGGAACAAAAGTTGCACATACAAACTGTTCACTTTGACAGTAATCCACTTACTCCACAAAATCATTGCAAATTAAGTCAATAGGTTTTCAGGCAAAATGAGTTAAGAGTCAGCGTAGGGGAAAAAAACACTATTTTCCTTGTTTATCACTTTTTTTCCCCAATATATGATCAAATTTGTTGTCTCCTTCTTAAAGACTATAGAAAGAGTGTTAATAACATTTTCATAACTTTTCATTTTAATATTTGAACAAGTTTAAAAACTCATAAAAGATGATGGAAGCTTTGAGCCACAGACTGAGCTTTCTGTGTTCATAACTTCAAAACACAAGCTTAAACTCATAGGAAGTACAGCTTCCTGAGGAAAATAGACTCATTTTCATGCTTTGTCTACCAGAAAAGATCTTTTCTGAAGAAGCTACCTTTGGGCTAAAGAAAGTAACTACTATGGCTGGCTGGCTATCTATCTATCTATCTATCTATCTATCTATCTATCATCATCATCATCTATCTTTATCTTTATCATCTATCCATCTCTCTATCATCATCTAGCCATATCGATCTATCATCTATCTGTTTGAGCTTTTTGCCCGTTTTCCATTTACATGATGTTTAGTTAGCACAAGGGACTCTAATTTCAGGGGAAGGCAGTATCACAGTGAGACAGACTATGGTTTCCTACCAAATCTGCTCCTTACTAGGTTTGTGAACTTGAGCATTCTACTGAACATCTCTAGATTATTTTTCCTCATTTCTAAACTAGAGTTGATAGAACTTTCCTCATAAGGATGATGGGGTATTAGGTGAAATTATCTGGAAAAATCAGTGTCAGAGAGCACAGTACATTATAGTAAGCAAAAGGCAGATGTCTAGAAAGAAAGGCATTAAATATTAAGAAAGTACAGGTGTTCCTGAAGTTTCTTCTCTGCTGTGTAATTGTGGATTAATAAATATCTATACCCCATTGCTGTAGACTTTGTCTTATTTGATTCTCTTTATCAGTGGACCAACAGTTCAATGTTTTGTGTGTATCGAAATATACATTATGGGCTGCCTGTCAGGAGTTTGCCCGATGCTGATCTGATTTAGTGTGGAGGAAACTTGCACATTAATGCTGCTGCTTTATAGACTAGGGCAAAGACTTGGTCTGTCTTGCTCGCTTCTGAAGGCTCAACACCTAGAACAGTGTTTGGCATATAATAAAGGTGCAAAAAATATTTGTTACAAGAATCAAAGAATGACAAGAGAATATTATTGTGCCTGCGAAGTAAAGTTTGAATGCCAGAACATGATGGAGTTTCCATCCTTGCATTTTGTTCTTCTGCTGGGACTGGCACTTTTTGGTATTTGTCAGAAAGTAAAAATAATTCTTTATAACATCTATGTTTTTCTAGATTATAGTGGTTTGGAACTGTATGTAGTCCAGAAAATCATGTTCTTAAAGCTAATCCATTCCTGTGATTGTACATAGGTTTTTTATAAGATTACTTCAGTTACAGTGTGGCCTAGGGTGGGTCTTAATCTTTTCACTGAAATTCTTTATAAACAGGATGAATACAGAGAGAAAGATAGAGAAAGTCATGGAAGCAAGAAACAGAAAGCAACAAAACATGGAAAAGAAGGGAGAGAACAGCTGACTCTGTCATGTGCTTTCCCACATGGCAGAGGAGTCAAGGATTGACGGCAGCCAGTCTTTGGGAAGAAAGCATTGCCTTGAAGATGCCTTGATTTGGACATTTTTCTCAGCCTCAAAACTGTAAGCTTATAAATTCCCATTGTTAGAAGTCAACCCATTTTATGGTATTTGCTTTTAGCAACCAAGCAAACTGAACCATAGATGCATAGATCCTTCTTTTAAATAAGAAGGAGAAAAAACAAACATTTGATATGGATATGAATTTAGTTATGCTTTGAGCATCAAAAGATTATTGTTAATGCAATTAGAGATAAATTAATTTCCTCCAGGTATTTTTTTTTATAATTTTATAAATGTCTTTTAATATTTTAAATGTTAACTTTGTTATGAAGTCAGTATATTCAGATTAGGGAATTAAACTGAGTTAATTTCAATGCCCAGGACTCTTAATTGCCAAACACAGAAGTCTCCTCTTGCCCACTTTATAATTAGCATGAATTATAGGTCTTTAATATGTTTATTTGGTTATTCAAAGCTTGTGCTTTGGAATGTATACAACACAAGGAGCATTTAAACTTGTGACAAAGAAAAATTAGACAAAAACATTGTGGTTACAAAAGTTACCCACTGAAGTAAATAAGACATTATCTACCTAGAGAAAAACTCAGATATTTTAAATGAATTCCTCATGCTAAATGTATCTGCCAATAAAAAGATAAATGTTTAAGTTGCAATATTGTAATGTTGTAAGTGAAGACAAAAAAAGAAATGATCCATCAATCTGCTTACCTTTAGTGGCCATGGCTATTTACTTATTGAACAACTTTTCAGGGGCTCTTGTTGACACCCCAAAAGTACATGACCAGGGTTAGGAAAGGAAATGCAGTTAGAGGGCACAGTGCTCCACAAATCCACCCTCACCTCAGACACCAGATATATGTTTAGGGTCCCCAGAGGTATGCTCACTTCTGGCTACAAATTTGGGGATCCCAACAGACTCCTTCAAGTTCAGTAATTCACTAAAATGACTTATAGAACTCAGGAAAGCACTATACTTATGATTACAGTTTGATTATAGCAAAAGAATACAAATCAGAACCAGTTAAATGAAGAGACACGTAGGGTAAGGTCTGGGAAACATGAAACTTTCGTTGTCCTCAGGGCCACATTCGTCTCCCATCACATCAATGTGTGTCAATATTTAAAGAATATTGCCAACCAGGGAAGCTCACACAAGCTTTGGTGTCCAGAGATTTTATTGAGGCTTTACTACGTAGGCATGATTGATTGACTCATTGGCCACCTGGTTGAATTAATCTCCAGCCTCCCCCAACTTTCTAATTACATGGTTGGGCCAACACCCCCTCCCCTAAAGACTGTCATCATGCCCCCCCACCCCAGCCCAGTCATCTTAGCATAATCTACCAGGCGTGGTGGTCTGGGGTCTGGGAGACCATCATGAATAACAAAGATACTCCTATGGCTGGGGAAATTCCAAGGGTTTTGTTTACCTCCCAGGACTAAGACAAAGGTCAGACATCTCTTTGGGAAGTCCAAATTCCTTACTACACAGATGGGAAATATGAGGAGATAGACTAATTGATGGAACAAAGCTTCATAGGAGGGAGACTAGAGGTATCTTAACTATACAAAGGTACAGGCAAGTGGATTATCCTGAATGATGAATAAGGGAATGGGGCAGATACAGAGACATATGGTGTGGAAGGAAATTCTAAACTGGCCTTGTTCTTTTTACCTGGGAGTTTCAGTAGATAGAATAAGGTTCATGGTAACCACTATGGGGAAACGGAGAGAAGGAAGGTACAAGGGAGATTAGGGATGAGTTGAAGATTTGGTAAATTATGTTGCGGATCCAGCCTAGGCTGAGAATAATTAACTTGCAGTGGTTATAGCCAGAGCAGTTATATGCTTTACCTATAATAGGTCAGAATGAAAAGACAAGAAAACTTTGAGTTGGATGAATCTGTGTTTAGGGATGGTACATAAGCCTTAGGGTCACAAGGTCAGAATAAACTAAAGTGCTGGTGATGGAGGAATTTAAAAATGGTGCCTTTAGTCAAAATTGTGAAAAACAGAAAACTGGGACAGACTCCTAGAACCAGAGAAGAGGAAAGGTTAAATGGTGGAGAACAAAGAGCTTGTTCAGTGGGGATATGGCAAGATAACTGGTAAATCTCATTATTTGTAATCTTGGAGATAGAAAGCCCAAGTGGAGACCTGGGGTGGAGGTAAAGATCTTATTATTTGTGTCCCCTCTTTATTGGAAATAACTGCCCCAGGATGGGGGATTGGTGGTGGGTGCAATGGTGATAGCCATCTTAGACCTTTATTGTTTAATTTTTAGGTTACGTCTTGCCATAAATGTAGACTTCCATAGAATAAATAGAACTGCTCTTATATTACAATTTATGCTACTAAGTTCTGTGCTACCATATCCCATGTTTTGTAAAGCTACCTTTTTTTCTTTTTCCTTCTCCTACATCAGGACAGAATGTTGAGATGTTGAAGGTTATATTTTGCTGTGGGAGTAGTGCTAGTCCACCACCAAGTTGACTGTACCTCATCCAAGTAAGTCACTGGGATTATCCCACTGTTTAAACTCCTTGAGGGCAGATTGCATGTCTTATTCATCATTATTGATTAATGAGAGGAAGTCTAGAGCAGAAAAGAAAAATGTAACTCAAGTTTGAAGAAAGCAGAGAACGGTCCTGGAGTTCAGTGGATGGCGTGAGAATGGAGAAAAAGGGGACTGATTAAATGACATAACTTCAAATGAGGGTTTGTTGTTAAATTGCAGTTGTGGAAGTAGCAATGGGAAATGAGAAGAAGTCAGGCCTTTCCTTTTAGAGCTGAGGAGGGGGCACAACAGTAACTAGAAAAGGTGGTGAAGGAAGAGGTGTCATCAGGGAAAGCCATAAACAGTGCTGAAGTCCTTCAAGGAGAAATGATTCACAGTAACACCATGCACCTATTAAAAGAATGTGACATTTTCCTTGATGCTCGGCAAGGCATATATTTTAAAGTTTGCTTGAGTGTGGCTTTGATCTTTCAAGAAGTCTGAAGGAAGATTAACGTTTATTTGCTAAATATTTCTTATAGAATTAATTTTTCAATCTTGTTCTTTATATTGCTACAGTCTGCATAACATGATTTAAAATTCCAGTCTCATGTGGCTAGTTCCAAAGTACAGTTTTGATTAATCAGAGAATTGGTTTAATCATTTGTTGTAAGGAATAATAAATTACTGCAGCTGAAGACTCTACACCATCTCTTGAACTCGGTCTGTTTGGGTCTGCCTCTAAATATTTGACATACTGTGCCATGTTATCATGTTCAAATAGGATTGAATTAAGTATAAGCTCTGAAATGAAAAATAAAGCAATGGTTGGAGATTAGAAGCAGAAACACATATGAATTTTATTAGGTTGCTATTGTTTTACCTAATGAAAGAAGAATAAAATGCAAAAAAAAGTGGCAAAATGCCAGAACACTGGCTCATGTGTGGGTAGAACTGCACTTTAATTTTGAAACTAAGAGATCTTATCAAATTCAAAAGTGTGTTGTCTATTCAGCCATAAAAAGGAATGAAGTTCTGATACATGCTACAACATGGATGAACCTTGAAAATGTTATGCCAAGTGAAACAAGCCAGACACAAGAAGACAAATACATGGTTATGATTCCACTTATATAAAATATCTAGAATAAGCAAATTAATAGGGACAGAAAGTAGAGTACAGGTTACCAGGGGCTGGGGGGAGGAAGAATGGGGAGTTACTGTTTAGGGGTAGAGAGAATCTGTTTAGGGTGATGAAAATTTTTGGTTGAGTGGTGTCGATGGTAGTACAACATTGCAAATGTAATTAATGCCACCAAATTGAACAGTGAAAGATGGTTAAAATGTTAAAAAAATTTTTTTTTGAAGGAGAATTTTTATTTTCATGTACAGAAAAGTCAGCTGTGTACATTTAACCCAGTTCAGTGGCAAGTTCATTTAGCCTTTGCCTTCTCCAGCTTGGCACTGAAAGCCACGGATTTTGGACCCAGGACATTGCCTCCTCAGTGATGGCAGATCTCATCATATCTGGAGTTGCCATTGGTTTCAATAGCTTCCACCAGCTTAGCTAGTGTGCCTTTGTCTTCTGTGCTGTCTTGCATGAAAGTGGTGCAGATCTTTCTGTGGACAAGCTGTCCCAGCCTGGCCTTTCCCTTGAGGATGCAGTAGGGGACCCCCATTTTATGGCACAAGGCGGGCAAGAAGACAACCAGCTCGACTGGATCCACGTCATGGGCAATCATAAAATGGTAAATTTTATGTTATATATATTTTCTTACAGTTTTTTAAAAAAGAGAGTTGTAGAAAGTTCACAAAACCAGTGGTCTGTGACTCTTCACATTCTGATTGTTTTTAAGATTCCCTATGCAAGACAAATGTTTTTACTCATTCCTTCCATACTGTATCTAACATGGTAGGTTATTAGGAATTTATTGTAGTCATTAATACAAACTATTATAATAAAAGGTAAAGGTTTAAATGTCATAGAATCAAACAACTTAAATAGTAGAACTGAAATGTTACCTCATAAAATATACACAAAACAAGTTTCACTTGTTCCAGTGAAACAGGTTTCACTTGTTTCACATAACGCTGCTATGTAAAATTCACCATAGTTCCTTCAATGCCTCTCAAACTTCTGGAAATCCAGGAAGAAATTCAGAATTCCTGGGAAAGCGGGATAAATAATTTTTATTTTTGAAAGGACCTTCCACCAAAATAAATTTCAACTGTCGGATCCTGGTGACTTGCAGCAAAAAATGAATACCAAACTGATGTTATATATCACAGACCTTTTTGCAAAGAATTTTGTTTCATGTGATTGGTCAAATTTGTAGGAAATAAGGACAGGAAATCAATGTCTAGAGTAAGAAATGCAATAAAAGTAGACTTTTTCTTAAGCATGCTGTTTCCTTCCATTTTATCTCCATAATGATAGACTTTGTTTCCTTCTATTTCATCATCTCGGCCATAAACCTTCTGCTCATTGTCCATGTTCCTCAGAAATGTCACGGTTTCAAAGTCCCTCATGTCAATTCCATAAGAAGCTCTGACCCGCTTCATTCCATCTTCACTCTGAGTGTTGCCTAAGCCTGTGGGTCTGAACCTGGGGGTGTTGTGTTTTGGTGATCACAGTGATTGGGGGTGCTACTGGCATTTAGTGAGCTCCTGGCATTTGGATGTAGTAACATAGCTGTCTGTTGACTTTTTTGTTTTCTGCATGAGTTCTTGAAATTGTGGACCTTCTATTATTCATCTTTGTACCTTCAGCAACTAGTGCAACAAATGTTTTGAATGTGAATGAGAAAAGGAAAATGAGAAAAGAAGAATGAGAAAAGGAACAATGTGTGTGTGTGTGTAATTATAGACAGTGATGGAACCAATGGGTTTATTTTTTTAAAAGTTATACTCTGTTACATAAAAGATTTAAGGGAGACCTGCTTTGAAATTTAGAGGAGTTACAAACTTTTGAATGGATAAGGAACCATTTTTCCAATAACCTTTCAGATTTATTTATTTAGGCAATCACGGTATTTTTGACAGTTTTGTGATTTATGGAAATGGCCTAAGAAGTAATTGCTTTACAAAAATCAAGAGGCTTTTGACAACCGCCCCCACCTTTTAAAAAAATTTTATTTTCTTAAGTGAGGAATATAAGAATTTTCTTCTACTATCCGGGACTGAAACATGTTCTGAATCAGAAAAGCAACTCAAAAGAAAAGCTTTCTGGAAGCCTATTTCTGTCAGAATGTTATAATTTCCCTCAGAAACTCCAGCTGTTCCACAGCACGCAGTTAAATTAAGTGTAAGCGCTGTTAAATAGGAGGTAACCATTAGAATATTAAAAAAAAAAAAACATATATGACTAGCATCCAATGTTTTAATCAAATAATTTGCTAATCACTAACCGAGGCGCAGCCTCCCAATCAGCTCTTCAGTTACCCCAGGCTTCCCGGCTGCCTCCCGCTGCTGCTCCTCCTTTTCCCTCCCCAGCAGACAGGGCCCTTATTTCTCTCTGGAAGGTTCCTCAGAGCCCATTAAGGAATGCTTTAATCCAAGAGGATCTAGATGATCAAGAAAAATTAAGCTCCTAATAACAGCAAAATCGAAAGAAATTTGGACAAAATGACTCTCCGCATCACAGATTTTGTTTACTAGTGGGTAATTAATTCTCCACATATGTTGGGAACATCTGTCGCCGTGACCTGCCATCGGATCTGCGAAATGACTGCTGTGCAGTTTCCCCGTAGGTCATTAGCAGCACTCTAAAAGGAAGCTCCTTCTTCCTGCCCTTAGCAGGGGCAACTTTCCTTTTAGCTGAGTTTCACCGTGTAAGTTTCTCAGCGGGAGATGCCCTCTGCTACTTTTTCTTCTGACTCCCTTGGGCATTTCTGGCCACCTCCGATTCTCCCCCTACCCACTCCCCCAAGCTCAAAGCAAGAGGAAAGCAGCTACCTGGTGGTGGGGAAAAATAAGCTAGTGGGTCAGGCTCTTGAGGATGACTTGCTGCTGCACAAGGGCGGGTCTTGCTCTATGGAGTGAAAGTCTTCAAGACAGCAGAAGGGAGTCCAACAGAAACCTGGGTGTTTCTGACTTCTGTCTTGCCAGTCTAATTTGTGAAAAATTGGCCTCAGATTTCTAGGTATCTTTGAGGAAGAGACCTTGTCTTAACAGAAACTAAACATGGCAAAGAAAGTCTGGGAAGGGGCTTTGGCACATTTTGTGAAATGCCATTGATTGGCATTCAGGCAATGCAAAGAAAAGGAGATGGGGGACATCTAGAAAAGGAAGAGCATTTGCTCTTCTCCCTGAGGTTCTGCTAAAAGGCCAGTTCTCTTGCTGGGGCCACCAAGTACCCTGGAAAACCAGAGATGGAAAACTGTGTTGCAGACAAATAGGAACTTTTAGTGTAAAATGGCAATAGGAGAAGGGATTCTATTAACCATCAATGATGGGTTATATAATTTACACACTTTATATGCTTCCTAAGTGCCTGTGGTAGGCTGGGTTATGTACACCAGAAAAATAGCATGTTTTTATTCTTAATCCTACTCCTGTGGGGGTGAACCCATCATAAATAGGACATTCTGAAGATGTTATTTTTAGTTAAGATATGGCTAACTGAATTAGGATGAGTCTGAATCTTAGTAGTGGAGCTTTATAAAGAGAAAGCCACAGGGTTGAGCTGGAAGCCAGAAGTCAGCTGGAACCCACAAGAGAAAGGAGAGGACATCGCAGTGTGACAGAAAAGCCAAGGAACCCCAAAGTATTGCCAGAATGCTACCGATCTCAGTAGTAAACTAGACTTGCACCCTCCCAAACCATGAGCCAATCAGTTTCCATTGTTTAATCCAACCGATTGTGTGGCATTTGTCATAGCAACCAGGAAACTAAGATGGTGCCCTAACACAGCATTGAATATACTGTATTGTTTGCTTACTTGTCTGTCCCCTCACTGGTGCAGTAAGCTCTGTAAGTACTAGGACTTTGCCTTATTCGTCTTTGTATCTCTAGCATCTTACACTATGTGGTACAGAGCAAGTGCTCAAAAAATGTGTTATGAATGGATGAATGATAGTCATTCCTCACCATAATCTTTCAAGGTAGACATTATTATTTCCATATTTTTTGTAAGGAAACTGAGGCTCAGAGTGTTCAAGCCAAGGCAGTATTCCAATTCAGCCATGTCTGCTTCCAGCAGCTGTGCTTTTTAAAAACTAAACATGCTATCTATGGATACAGGTTTATTTCCTGGGAGGATTGGGTGATGTCTTCCCAGAAAAGAGAAGGATTGATTACTTCTAGTTAAATTACTGAATTAAACTTAATAAAATCATTGAATTTTTTTAGAAAAGCATTTGTTAAGCATTTATAGTTAGTAAAGAGCCCTGATCTTGGGGCCACTTCTTAGTTTCATTCCTTATTCTGCCATTACCATTGGCAAAGTATTTTACCTCTTTTAGCCGTAGTGTCCTTATCTGTAAAATGAGGGTACCAATAATTTCCAGATGATATGATTGCCTTGAGGATTACATAAACAAGGTATCAAAAGCACTTAGCAGAGCATGTAGCATATAGTAAGTGTTCAATTAATTGTGCAAAAGAGAAACTCATTGCTTTCTTATTTTTCTTTTAAAAAGTACATTAAACACACATTTAATATAATTGGCATTTATCACCCGCTTATTATTACTGTTCTTGTTAGTAACTAGAATCCCACTTCTTGTTACTAGAATTGTGCTTTGTCCATTTATAATTATGTGAGCAACTATTCCTACATATTTGTTTAATACCTGCTTTCTCTTTTAGAGAACTAGAAGGGATGGTTTTATTCACTGTATTTAGTACCTCCAATGCCTGACTGAATTATTAAAGGCTTTATTAGGTTTGCTATTGAGTTAATCAGAAATAAGTAAGTAAATAAATACTCAGTAAATTCTTAAACTGCCTCATCTAATTGCCTCCTCAAATAACAGGTATTTTTTAGAGAGCGGCCTATAATAAAGGATCTAGTAACTTTTTATCCCAGCCAGTTTTCAAGCTAGTCCTTTGTTTCCAAATGGAAACTTTTGAACAGGGGCAGAATATGAAGTTTGGGATACATTTTAATTATCCCACTTGCATTGAAATTAGACAGGATAATTTTTGGATAGTAGAAGGATCACACACTTTGGAAACGGGAAAAGAAACAGGGCCCTTCTCTCATCTTGGAGCCCAGTGTTTTCTTTATCTCACCTTTGGTGGGAAAGGTTCAGAAAAACTCTGCTGCTATCTTTCTGAGTCCCCAGTAGTTACTCTTTGTTAATGAGGGTTAGAAAATGAAGAATGATGGCCATTGTGATATACTTGTATGTATCAAATTCAGACTAGGTCAAGGTCACACTGGAGCTAGCTCTATTATCTGAGAGAGAGCACAAGTAGAGATTTTGAGAACATGGGAGCAGCAGGGATACTTTTCTAATAAAACTGACAAAAGCAGAGGCACTTATTAATCTGGAAATATAGTGGCACATTCATATAGGGTTGAAAGGACTCTTAAAATCGTATTGGTCTTTTCAATTCCACTCATATTGGCCCATTCCCTTTCAGAAGGATAGACAAGAATCACTGTACTGTATATCTCAGTCAAATGACCTTTATTTGTGATGATACTTATGAGACTTCAACCTAGTTATCTGTTTGTTTAATGGGTAATTATTTTTGGAGACTGCAAGCTGATATTTGTTTACTTTTTATTCGTTGTCTATTGGGGTTCCTTTTTAACCCCGTTTTTGAGCCCTAATAATCTCTGGTAAATCATTTCAGTTTATTTGAATTTATTTCAATTCAACAAATACTTTTTGAGTACCTACTATATGCAAGCCATTATACTGAGGGGATGGGATGTGCAGATTCATAGTTTAGGCCTTGCCACCAGAAAGTTTACCACAAGTGTAGATTAGATTAAAATAAAATGGAATGAATGATACAGAAGGGGTATGTTCAGAGCGCTGTTGGGTCACCAAAGAGGGAACATGTAACTCTAACTCTGATGGCATTGAGATGCTCCACAAAAGAGGTGACATTTGAATTGAGTCTTTAAGGAGGACTAGTCATTCACCAAGTAGCCTTGTGGTTGGGAGTATAGTCTCTGGAACTGCCTGGCTTAAAATTCTGAGTCTGTCCTTCCTCACTATGTGAACTTGAGCAAGCTTCTTAACTTCCCTGTCTTCATATTCCTCAAGTATAAGATATAAGTATTAATATTACCTGTCTTATGTGTTGCTATGAGACTTTTAAAAAGTGAGTATCAATAAAATGCTTAGAACTTTCCCTAGCAAGCTATATTGCTATAAAAGTGTTAAATAAGGATGATAAAATATCTGTCAGAGACCAAGGAGTGGAAAACTATGGTATGTCCAGGAATCGATCAATAGTTTTTTAGTTGGGGTGTAGTTTGTTTATTGGCTGGTTCTTTCTGGATACTAGCCATCACAAACCTAGAAATATCATTCTGTATTGGGATTGTCTTTCTTGCATGATCTTGTTTTGCTCTCACATACTGCTGAATGAGTGTCCTTACATGTCTTCTCCAGGTGGTTCCCCAGTAGAACAAGCTGCTGTTGTTTCCTATACAGTTGTACCACTACCAATCTTAGTGTCTAGCCTTACAAGTAGCTCAGTCATCTCTGATGAATTTCTATTTGCTCATGGTCTTGTGGGAATATTTGTCACTCAGTTTTACTCTTTGCTGACTTTCTTGATTGGAGAAAATTGGGGTCATCCATGTTCATGGAGTGATAAGTGACAGCTTGGGGTTAGGCAGGCTCAGAGGTCTTTGTCCCTTATATCCCAACTCCATGTCTTACAGCAGCACAGCCAGGGCTCTACATTCATCTCTTTACAGAGGGATTTTCTCTTCCATTTGAAACATACAATGGCCAAAGCATAAGTCTTCATGCTCTCTACCTTCTAGACTCTACCATCTACTTGGATTTCAAACCCCAGGGTCAATCTATGAATACCTTTGAATGACAGTCTGAGAATTTTAAACTTAATTCATTAAACTTTGAAAAGCTTTTAAAGATCTTTATGTGAGAGGGTGATATAATAACTCAGCAGCATTGTATAGATGGAATCAGAATAGAGAAGAGGAGGAGGTGAGGATATTCAGTGGAAAGCCAGGTTGTAATTTTCCAGGTGAGAGATAGGAGGCCTGGACTGAAACAGAAAGTCTGGGAATAGAAGTGGAGGGAAGATTAAAGAAACTCATGAGAAGGGATCGAGGTTGGGGAAGGATGTCTATGAGGGAGTAGGAAACGTTGACTGTAAATGTTCAGACCTGGGTCAATGGGCAATAGAGAGCCATGAAGAGTATAAGGAGGTTCGAGAAGGAGTTATCTTGACAGAAGGGTGGGACAAGGTGGTAATAATTCACATTTTGGACATGCTATCTCTGTGCTATGGGCAGGTGTGATGGTTTGAAGCTTTTGTGAATCCCAGAAAAGATTAATTTCTTGGATCTAATCCATTCCTGTGGGTGTGGGACCCTTTGGATTGAATTCAGTTGGGGACCTTTGATTGGGGTACTTCAGTGAGGTGTGACCCAGCATGGGTCTTGACCCCCTTGCTGGAGCCCTTTTAAATGGGAGAAACATGCAAATACACAAAGAAAAAGAGAGCTGCTATTTTACCCTGCTATTTGAAGACTCCAGGATCACCTACAGCCACAGAAAGACGGAGAAACCCCAAGAGGCTGAGAGAGAGGGATTCAGTGGAGCAGCCTGAAGCTGAAGAGACGAGGCCCAGGGAGCGACAAGCCATATGCCTGATCACCATAAGTGAAGCTTAGGGAGAAAGTGAGACTGGAGGAGAAAGCAGAGACCTGCTGCCATTTTGCCTTGCCACTTGGCAGGAGTCCCAAATTGCCAGCAGCTGACCTTTGGGAAGACAGCATCTCTGATGATGCCATGATTTGGACATTTTCACAGGTTTGAAAGTTTAAGATTTTATTCTAATAAGTTTCCATTATAAAAGCCAACCCATTTCTGGTATTTTGCATTGGAAGTCTTTAGCAAACCAAGACAGTAGGTGATAGAAGTAGTGATATAGAGCAAGCACAAAGATACCCAAGAGTAGAGCTTAGATGTGGAAGGGGCAGGAGTGAGTGCTATCTGCATCAAGGTGATAATTGAGTCAAGGCAATGGATAAAATCCTGAAGGAGAGACCCTACCTACAAACCGGAAGACTGTCAAAGATAGAATTTTGTAGATTGTATTAAGGTTAGAAAAAAACAGGAAAAACAAACAAACAAGAAAGAGAGTTTTAAAAGGCAGGACAAGAACCAGTACATTACAGAAGCCAGACAAGGAGAAATTTCAAGAAAGAGAATGTGGTAAACATTCAGAAGATATTCTGAGGTTATACCTGAGATTTTAGATTGTGTGATAAAATTTTCTTTTAAGACAACTGTTTCAATAAAGAGGTAGAAGTGGAGGGTAGACTGTAAGGGTTAAGAAGTTAGTGGTTGTTGAGGAAGAGGAGGCAACACCTGCAGATCATGTCAGAAAACACTGGAGTGGAAGAAATGAGAAGCACAGGATGAGGCTTGAAGACATCATTGGATTCAGGGAAAGGGCTTTTGACCTGAAACATGTAAGCAAATTACAGACTGAGTGGAAGGTAGAAAAGAAAGATTGAACAAACTAGTAAGAAGGAGCATAACTGAAGGGAGGTGATCCAAGAGAAGGAAGGGCTAGTTTTAGGTGTGCTCTGATAAAAGTATCTAGAGCAAGAAAATGTTTTCATCACAGAAATGTTTGGATATTTAGGAAGTAAATGCTTTGTCAGGTTATTACTAGGTTTAGCATTTACCTAACAGCTGTCCCATCTTAACTCTCCTCAAAATACATCTAGAATACAAGATTAAAGCGATTCTTATTTTTATAATCCAGCCATTCTCTAGTGCATATTTTATGCTAGTGTCTGTAATTAATATCTGAATGCCTTGATGAACATATGGGAATTGTTTTAATTCAGTCCTTTGTAATCATCCAGACCATTTTATTCTTATAATTCTGGGGGGACAGGATTAACTGGAAATCCCCTCCTATATAAAATAGCTAAGAAGAAGCTATTTTCAGCAAATGTGGTGACTTTTGTAGTGTGAGCCAAGCTCAGGAGTGAGACAGATATTTCCAGAATAGTATGGTGAATGCATTGTGTCAAATGGGGTGAGAGAAAAGCTGTCCTATAGGAAGAATATTCTTGCTTCAATATAAGATAAGAAAAAGTGATATTTACTTATGCTTTTTCCTTAGGAAAACCAGCCTCAAACTCTGGTTTCATTCTCTAAAAAGTAAGGAAGCTCCTATTGTCCCCTTCACTTAGGGGACATGGGACCATCCTCTTCACCTCCAACATCCTTTGAGGACTGAACTCTAGTTACTTCCCCACAGAGCTTCAGCAGCTCCAATTTGTAAGACTAGGGAAAGGCCAAGGGAAAGGATTTCTACCTCCAGTGTCAAGGCACAGAGATGTCTGAGGTAGGTCTTGGAAAAGGAAATGATGGCAGGCTTTGGGAGAAGAGACTGGGAGAATCCACTGGAGACCCCTCTATACTTGAAGCCTTGATTGCCAAGAGCCTGGCTAAATACCCCTCTTCCAATCTCTCTTTCACCAGTCTGATACCTGTTCTAGCCACCTTCCAGCAAAGTATGTCAGAAGCTTCTATTAATATTAATAATAGAAGCCTCTATGCTTTATAGTAAAAGAATGAAATTATTTTTAAAGCACACTTTCAAAATTAACCAGAACGTTCCATTATGGCTTACCTTGTAGAAATAGTCACTAACCTGCCAAGGAAGTAACTAGTGGGTAGAGATAATTTTCAAATGGATAAGTTTTCCAAGCATGTCCCTTTAAAAAGAAAAAAATCCAGAAAGAAAAAGTATAACAGATTGTATAGTGTAGTGGTTCATGGTAAACTTATTATGTCAAAACCTAATTTCCTTAGCTTTTCCACCAAACCTGCTCCAACTGCTGTCTTTCCCATCCCAGTTAAGGGCAATTTCTTTCTTCTAATTGTTCTGCCCCCAAACGCTGGAGTCGTCCTTGACTCCTCTGTTTTTCTCATATCCCACATCAAATCTGTCTGGAAATTCTACTAGTTCTATTTTCAAAATATAACTGTACTGTATGATGACTTCCGCCACTACCACTGGGGCACTTGCTAGATTATTGAAATAGCTTCCTGTATTTGTCAGGGTTCTCCAGAGAAACAGAACCAACAGGATATATGTAAAAATTACACACACACACACACAGAGTTTTACTCTAAGGAATTGGCTCACAGGACTGTGGGGGCTGGCAAGCCTGAGATTTGTAGGCAGGCTGGAAACTCAGAGAGGAGAAGATGGTGTAGTCTGAGGCAGAATTCCTTCTCTCTGGAATCTGCGGTTCTTTGCTTTTAAGGAAGGGCTCCAACGGATTGGATGAAGCCGACACACATTATCAAGGGTAATTTCCTTTACCTAAAGTCAACTGATTGTAGATGGTAATCACAGCAATGGAATACCCCTACAGCAACATCCAGGACAGTGTTAAAACAAACAATTGGACACCATAATCTAGCCAAGTTGACAAAAATTAACCATTATACCCTCATCTTTCAACTGCTAGCTTGCCCCCACGCAACCTATTTTCAGTCCAAAAGCCTGAGTTATCCTTTTGTTGTATAAATCAGAGTCCAATGACCCCCATTTCACTCAACATAAACCCAGAGTCCTTCAGTGGCCTCCAAACTCTGCCTCGGACCTCTGCTAACTCTCTAAGCTCTTCTCTACATCTCTCACAGTTGCTCGCTCCATTCTGGCCAAAGTGACCCCCTTTGCTATTCTTTCAGTTCTCTCTATCAAGTTTTTGTCCAAATATAGACTTCCTATTAAGACCTACCCTGTCCACCCTATTTTATATTGCAGCACAAAACCCCTAGCCTTGAACCGTGCATTAGCAGTTCCTCTTATCCAGCTCTAATTATTCTTCCATATCACTTATGACCTCTCCCACTAAAGTGTAAACTACTTCGGAGAAGAAATTTTTGTCTGTTTTGTTGTTTATGTATATCTAGCATCTCAAAAAGCACATAGTAAATGCTTAATAAATATTTCTTGAATAAATGAATGAATGAATGGAGTTACCCCATCTGGAAACATGGAATAGTAGTACCTATTGCAAAGGATTGTTGTAAGAATTAAATGTGTTAACCCACAGAAGGCACTTAGAACAGTGTCTGGTATGTGGCAAATGTCCAAAAAACGTTATAGTTATTACAAATGTTGGGGTATATTATATAGTCAGCTTCTTTAAAAAATATTTTCTAGTTGTTGTTTATAGTCTATGTGAAATACATTACTTAATCTTTACTTCAATTTTTTGAGGTAGCCCATTTAATGGATGAGGAAACTGAGGACCAGAGAGATTAAGTAATTTAACTGAGGTTACAGAGTTAGTGTTGGGCGAGGATTGTTTCCCAGCCTTGTGATAAGTCTTTGACCTCTCTTCTCCTCCTCCAGACCCATGCACATGAATACCTCCCCCCCCACACACACACACAAGAAGTTTTTCCACACTATGGGACCCTTACAGACATTTCCATGTTATCAGCACCATCTCAGCTTTTAAAACAACAAACAAAAGGGACCTCACATCTGTGGCAAGATTCTTTTTTTCCTTGCCTGTGAAATATTGGATATACTTGGGGCTCTGTCCTAAAACCCCTCCTCTTTACACTCTAGTCTTCTCTCCAGGCCCACTAATCCATTTTCATGATTTCAGGTAACCATGGTCAATAACTCCTGCTTGTATCCAACTGCTTTGTCAACATATTCAACATTGAATATATCTCAATGGCACCTCAGAGGTGCTAAGCCCAAAACTGAATTTATGATTTTTCCCTCCAAAACCACTCTTCTTATAGAAATCTGTATCTTAATGCAGGCATACCTTGGAGATATTGCAGATCTGTTCCAGAACCATCGCAATAAAGCCAACACGACAATAAAGTCAGTCACACAAATTTTTTCTTTGTCTACCAATGCATATAAGAGTTATGTTTATGATACTTTAGTCTATTAAGTTTGCAATAGCATTATGTCTAAAAAATCCAATGGACAAACCTTAATGATAATGAGGCACAAGACATGAAGTGAGAACATGCTGTTGGAAAAATGGTGTCTGTAGACTTGCTCAATGCAGGGTTGCCACAAACCTTCAATTAGTGAAAAATGCAATATCTGCGAAGCACAATAAAATGAAGTATGCCTGTAAATGTTTAACACTTTCTCTCTAGCTGTCCAGGTCTCAGTAAGCGGCTAAACAATCCACTATTACACGTAAAAAGCCCAAAAGTCATTTTGATTCTTCCATCTCCCTCATATTCAGCCGTTCACCAAGACCGCTCTAAATGGCCCTCAGATTTCTCCTCACTCCCACTGCGTTAGCCCAAGTCTTCATAATCTCTCTCTGAGGATACAGCATTAGCTTTCTCCATGAGTTTTCTACTTTTCAAACTTATTTCACCTCCAATTCACCTTTCACACTGCAGTAACACTTTTAACATATGCAAGTGTAAGCATGTCACTTCTCCACTTCTCATTTGACTTTAATCAAAAGGAAGATTATTCTGAAGGGGCCTGATCTAATCAGGTGTGACCTTTAAAAGAGAGCATAGGCCTTTCCTGAGTTGAGAGACTATAGACAGCTAATGCCTATGGGATTCCAGTCTGCTCATCATCTTCTCTTCCTGGCTATTTAGCATGCAGACTTCAGACTTGCTTCAGTCATCCCTCACAATTACGTAAGCCATTTCCTTGATAAATAAATAATAAGTAAGTAAATAAATAAATAAAATATAATGTAATATTCACACATATATGTATATATTTCTGCTCCTCTAATTGAACCCTGACTGAGCCAATCCTTAAAATAGACTATAAATCCTGGCACTCTCCAGCCCTGGCCTACTTCTTCAACTTATGTCTTCTTTCCTGTATCAGATAAGGATGTACGTAGCTTCAAATAACAGAAAGCTCAGTTTACGTTAGCCTAAAGATAGGGGTTTTCTCACAAGCAAGAAGTGGGCACCAATTCTAAAGGAAGCCCATGTTCAGGGACATTACTCAAAAATGTCTCAGGGAGCCAGGTAATACCTTCTCCTCCGCCATCTTTTGTCTCATGCTTGTCACCTCACTTTGTCAAAAATGGCCACAGTACCTTTGTATATCAAGTCAGTGTACCAGACAGGAGGAAGGGAGAAGGTAAAGAAATAAAGGAATAAAGCAGGCAAAGGGCAAAAGGTAAAAGAGAAGAAAAAATTCTCATTGATGTCTTTTTATTAGGGAATGGATGCCCTTCTCTCAGGGATTTCCTTCTATGCCTCATTATCCAGACAGTGTCACATGACTACCCCAGCTGGAAGGAAGTTTGAGAAAGAAATATTTTACTTTTATAGCCTCTACGGTAGAGGCAGGCAAAGAAGAATGGGTTAGAAATTGAGGTTGCCAAATTTCCACTCCCCTTCTTTCAGCTGATTAACTCATGCCTCATTCTTCAATCTCAACGTAAATATAAGGTCCTTAAAGAAGCCCTCACTCATCTATCAGACCATGTTGAGTTCAATTGTTAAAACCTCTTCTCCTTTATGATGCTCACCACACCAAAGCCAATCATCCCTGGTAGATTATAAAATCCAGCAGGGCAGAGTTGATATCTCTAGTATTCTTAGTGGTTAGCATGAGGCTTACACTAGATTTGCTTAACAGTCCTGGTGTGAGTGGCAAGCAC